>JAXGGA010020788.1:0-17669 GCA_038373865.1 Uloborus plumipes | reverse complement strand
GTTTTTCTAATTGTAAAATATCTATTTTTATTTCAATTAATATTGTTTCTTTATTATTTTGCATGCGTATTTTGTCGCTATAATAACCTATCAAGTGCCCAACGAATAAAGTTTTGCACTTCAAATTTTATTTGAATTTTTTACTTTTTTACTCTCATACAAGCAAATGAATAATAATGTTCAAGTTTTCGTCATAAAATGAAAAAATGTCTTGAGAGGCAGCAGGCCTGTCATTTAAAATTTTTCTGGGACGGGGGGGGGGGGGGCAATGGTGCAAAATACTCAATGCAAGTTTTACAGGAAAATACCCCCTTCATTGGCGAGCCTCAGGGGCAGCACATTGGATCTTTGCACACGGGCGGCCGACACCCTAGGATCGGCCCTGTTCCCATCATGGAGTTCCTGGTTGCAGACAAGTTTTGGAATAGTTTAAGAACATGAAAATAATTTTCGGAGGTTATAATTGATAGTTTCAATCCAAGGGGGAAAATAATAAGGGAGCACAGCCGCTAGCTTAGACACATAGTTTGAAATTAAAAAAAGAAAAAAACTAAAATTTGTTCTTCAACAAACAAAAATTAAATACATTTAATTTAGATATTAATCTTGCATATGCAACTTGAATATACAATTAGGAAAAAAAAAAAAGAAGAATATAAAGAGCATACTTCACAGAAGTTATAACAAAACATAAAATACAACTTAATACTAATTCATAACATATATAAGTTTTAAGAAAGAAATGTTAATATCCAATTCATACTACGAATAAAGATTTAAAAAAAAAGGAAAGGGTTAAAAAGGTCACAACTTAAAGTTTCAAAAAGTATGTTCCGCTTGTCAACATTACAATACAAGAAGAAATTAATAAACTAATTTTTAAAAAAATTTAAAAAGATGAAAAATTACCAAAAAAAGAAGAGAAGGAAAAGAAAATATATCATAGATAAATTGCCTCATCTCTGGAGAGCACTTTGACACTACTGAAAAAAAAAAAAAAAAAAAAAAAAAGCTTTTTTTTTCTTTTTGAAGTCCGAGCGGTTGGCAAATAAAAACTATTACAATAATCCAATGGCTCAGCAGTGTCCCTAGTATATTTGTCACGTAGTGATTGCAATTGCAATCTATGTGCATGCAGTAATCGCATAAGCATACCATGAGCAATAGAATATTTTGCAGAGTGAAGTTCATGCTGTATGG
Source organism: Uloborus plumipes (assembly GCA_038373865.1). Taxonomy (NCBI): domain Eukaryota; kingdom Metazoa; phylum Arthropoda; class Arachnida; order Araneae; family Uloboridae; genus Uloborus; species Uloborus plumipes. Next base: position 16,469 of record JAXGGA010020788.1, on the reverse strand, counting down.
TTATGAAATTTCTGCATGCCCACGAATGTAATGCAGAATAATCAATTGATAAGAAAGTAATGTGTATGGGAAAACTTTTGTAAGCAATAGAATTACGTGAAATGGGTGTAGAAGAAGGACATACAGATATTTATGATGTATGCGGTCCAGCTATCACAGTTCAGACTTTGCTCTTTCCAATTTCCATCTTTTCACTCACCTAAAAATCTGACTCGGAGGATTAAGGCTTTGCTTAGACAAGTGTAGAGAATTGACTGTAAGACCACGTGGCTGCTTTTATGACAAGAGTAATGAAAGATTATGCTACACTATGAAAAATATCTCAATCAGAATGATAACAGTGTAGAGAAATATCCCAATGAAACATCTAAAAAACAATGATTAAAAATAAAAAATAAAAAGCTTTGCTTTTTACTGTAGTTTTCCTTGGGGACCGATTGGACCTTGAAAAAAAAAAGCAGTAGATACTTGAAGTTACTTAAATAACAACAGTACCTGGCGACCGAAAGTTTAAAAAAAGGAGTTTTGTAAAACGTGTTTTTTTCTAAAGTTCGAAGTACTTGCAATGCATGCAGTACCTTCGGCCTTAGCCCTGGTTTAGGGGCGGTTACTTACTGCTCGAAGTACTTATTTAGATAATAGGTCGGTGGTTAGGTAATCAAAAAAAATTGAATTCGGACGTAATTGGTGGAAAGCTGGAAATTTTTTTAATCTATTCCTTATGGGTCTGTAATGAATATCCTAAGTTTTCCCCCTCCTACTAAGTGAGCTTTCGCCACAGCGTCCAAAATAGTGCCAAAAAACACCTGTTTTTTCATTAATACAACAATATCTCGAAAAGTACTCGTAAAAAAGCCATACATGTAGAACATAAAATTTTAAACAAAATGAGTACCCACAATGTATACTTTTGTTAAATATTACGCTCACAGCTTAATTTCAAAGTTCGGCATAAAATCGCCCATCACGCGTTTCAACCCTTTCCCGCTCATACAATACCTTTCCCACTCCCACTGTCCTTCACCGAACTCCCCCGAGAATAGAAGCCTGCAATACTAAAAACGGGGCGGTAGTAGGAGGTGTTGTAGTAGAATAAAAGTGAGAATGAGTGGGTAAGAGTTTGCAGGTAAGGAGGGAGCGGAGACTACATAAAAGGTGAATTATGCTAACTCTTTTTCACTGTCACAACCCCACGCTCTCAACTAAACAGCTTCACGCCCTCCCTTCCTTCCTTCCATGATACCATTAGTGGGGTATGGCAGTTAATGTTGGGAAATGTCAAGTGCTGCATTTCGGTCATGGAAATAAGCATACAAGCTATTATTTACAGGGTTCAGTCATTAGTAGGGCAGATAATGTTATGGATCTAGGTGTCTTAATAAATCAGGATTTCAAGTCCAGTCAACAGTGCAGCATAGCTAGTAACAAAGCCAATAGGATGCTTGGGTTTATTAATAGATCTATTTCAAACAAATCTAAGAAGGTTCTTCTGCCTCTATATAGAAGTTTGGTAAGACCTCATTTGGAGTATGCTGTTCAGTTTTGGTCTCCTTATCTGAAGAAAGACATTAATTTATTGGAAAGGGTACAAAGAAGGGCTACAAGGTTAGTAAATGGATTTTCTAATTTAGACTATGATTCCAGACTTAGAATGCTTAATATGTATAGTCTTGAGCAAAGGAGAACCAGAGGGGACATGATTCAGTTATTTAAATTTATTAAAATGAATGATGTTGCAGGGTTGGAGTTTTGCAAGGAAAGCAGGACAAGGGGTCATTGTTTTAAGCTGTTTAAACCTCAGGCGAACCTGGAAATTCGAAAAAATTACTATTTTAGCAGGGTAGTGGGAACTTGGAACAGCTTACCGGAAGAGGCGGTAAAGAGCAATGGAGTAGATGGCTTTAAGAGGGCCATTGATCTTCATTGGGGTCTTTAATTTGACTAGGACCAGCCAAGTTGGGCCCTGAGCCTGCTGCTGGTCGCCACATTTGTATTTGTATTTGTATTTGTATACCCCTTTTCACGAGTGGTACTTAATTATTTATACACTGCGATTCAAAAGTTTAGACAAAATGCGAATATGTGAATAAAAAGAAAACTATTCAACGAAATGCTTTCAAATTTCTACTGCAGGTTCACAATATGGTCCCAAATACGTGTCTGGAGTTCTTATAACTATAACTGGAATCAAATTTTGGATATTACAGAAGATAGTTTTTTACATTGTTGCAAAAGTTTAGACAATAGTCAGATTTTATGCAAATATCCCTCGAAATGTAATTGGTGGAGGAAATGTGGGACTGTATTATTCATTTATAAAGTGCAGAGATTGCTGAACAAATAATCAAAATCTCAAAAGCTCTTTAGTTCTCGTGTAAAGAAGATGAGAAAGTTTTGAAGCCGAAATTTGAAAATGAACCTACTTTATTAATTTTTTGTCTTTTAAATCGGCTCTAGTATGGTAGTACATTGTTTTTTACTTTGTGGAGAGCAAATTAATTGAAAAAACGGCTCAAACTGACGATTCGATCCTTAATCCTACAAAACTTCAACTTGAGTCAAAAACAGCATGTGACAGCATAAGTAGATGAACATCTGAATCGGAATGCATAAAAAAAAACAAAGAATTGTGCCTGAGCCTTTTCGGACAGAGTGTCCCAAATAAGCCAGATTTTAATGTGAAAAGCAGCATATGTATCATCGTGACTAAAAAATGAATGGTACTTTCTTTGATAAAAATTATTAAAATTGGGATGGCCTAGATGGATTATAATTCTTTTCGCGGGACTTGAGAAATATCCAATGATCATATGCTGTGCTGCTTTTACCAATAAAATCTGGCTTATTTGGGACACTCTTTCCTAAAAGGCTCAGACTCAATTCTTTGTTTTTTTTATGCATTCCGATTCAGATGTTCATCTACTTATACTGTCACGTGCTGTTTTTGACCCAAGTTGAAGTTTTGTAGGATTAAGGGGCGAATCGTCAGTCTGAGCCGTTTTTTCAATTCCTTCATCCTTAAGAAATATCATTTTTCTTGGACTTTTTGATCGATACGCATGTCTGAATTTGCTCTCCACAAAGTAAAAAACAATGTACTACCATACTGGAGCCGATTTAAAAGACAAAAAATTAATAAAGTAGGTTCATTTTCAAATTTCGGCTTCCAAACTTTCTCATCTTCTTTACACGAGAACTAAAGAGCTTTAGAGATTTTGATTATTTGTTCAGAAATCTCTGCACTTTATAAATGAATAATACAGTCCCGCATTTCCTCCACCAATCACATTTCAAGGGATATTTGCATAAAATCTGACTATTGTCTAAACTTTTGCAACAATGTAAAAAACTATCTTCTGTAATATCCAAAATTTGATTCCAGTTATAGTTATAAGAACTCCAGACACGTATTTGGGACCATATTGTGTACTTGCAGTAGAAATTTGAAAGCATTTCGTTGAATAGTTTTCTTTTTATTCACATATTTGCATTTTGTCTAAACTTTTGAATCGCAGTGTATAACCTGCTCTATAATAAAGAAAGCATTGACACAATGGCGTTAAAATGACAAAAAAAAAAAAGGTGGGGACTGCAAGAGAAAGTGAGCAACATATCTACAATTGCATTTGTCTTAATTTTACATAAATTTTTCGATGTTTTTTCTCGAGATTACCTAAGCCTTTTCCTCAAATGCAACAATGTTTATCAAATGTGCATAAGAGCCAGACCATTTAACCATTCTCGGAAGATGAATTTAATGAGAATTTTTCCAAAATTCTAAATGTTAAAAATGATCTTTCATTGCTGCAAGCTAGCATACCACAAAGCTTTTTTAAACGACATCTTTAATTCTGAATGTAATACAATAACTGAAATATATTTAATAAAGATTCTTGCATCTGAGATCAAATTAAAAGAAATTGAAGATATAGTCCTATTTGGTCTTAAAAGATGATTGGAATATGTAAGTAAGAAATAAAAAACTAATGGAGTTTCTAACTGCAATATATAATTCAAAATAATGTAGTGAATAATCAGTAACTAATCCAAAATTAACATCGGACTTGACCATTAACGTTGAGACTACATAGAATCAGATGTGGAAGGTTTGTCAAGTGAATTATCATTTTTCTTAGAAATGGGAATGTATTATTGAATTGGGTCAGCCACTTCCGGTAATCAATTTTATTTTTTGCTCGCGGCTGGGACCAAGTGTATCTCGTATAGAACACAGATTTATGACGTCCCAAGAATTTCTTCCCCTTAACTCAGAGTTCTTCCGCAGTTCATCAAGAATCACTTCAGCCCCAGGAAAAAAAACAAATATAACATCTGGGTTTGCTTTATGCAGCTTTGGAAGTGCGTATTGCTTCTTTAGCCATTTTGCGTCTTGTTTAGATTGTTGAAATGCCAGTACAGGTGTGTGTGTGTGTGTCAGAAAGCTATTTTGTTAAAAATTTGTGACGTTCGTACAGACTTAGTTATCTTTTTTACAATTTGTTTATAAAAAAATGAATGTGTTTCGCACGTTTTCGAATATTTTAGCAATGCTCGGCGTATCATTTCAGGTGATCCACGTGTACATATTGTTTCAAAGGTTTATACCTGAGGTCTTTTTCTATTAAACATATAAGTAAATAAGAGCTAATTTAAATATGTGATATTTCTCTTTCTACTTCAAGCTATTGCAACTGCAGATATTTTCCATTATTACATGACTAGTACTTTTCAAGTTATTCATTACTGTGTGTAAATTTGTTTAATGTTTCATTTCGCATTCACTGAAATGCAAAAGTTGAATCTTCATTTAAAAAAGACTGTGCATTTTTATTTTTCACATATCCTTTGTTAAAAAGATAACCATTTTGTAATGAATACTGCTGATCGAAAGAGAAAAATTGCATGAATTAGAATCGAGTATTATTTTATTATGCATATATCCTTAGTAACGATTATTGCACTTCTTGCTGTTATAGAAATTTTTACGAATTTCTTAGTTTGGTTTAGGTGTATGATTTTTTAAAGCTTTTCAGCGATGTTTGGACAATTCCTTCCAGGTTCTACATGTATTTACTTTTTGTACTTTTCTATACTGGCTATTTTACTCTGTAAATCGGATTATAATAACTTTTTTGAAGTCAAGATCATTGTAACTTGTAATTCTTGTTGTAATGATGCAATAAAATGAAATTTAATACTTAATCTGTTGTTTTCAATACATGCATGTCCTTAAAACATTGAATTTGTGATACTTTATGCTCGTACTTTCTTAACTGCATCTCATATAATACTTAAAGCATTTTGTAGAACATTTAATATTTTTCATTCCGTATTATATAAATTGCTGAAAATTAAGACAAAAAAAAGTGATTTATTTTCACGAAAAGCAAACCAGATTTTATGAAAAACTTTGAACATAATTTTCTAATTTAAATTGAGTCAAGTCACTTAAAGTCAATCATTTTCTCCAGTTAATTATTCTTGGAAATAAAATGTAAGTGCTTTTGCGTTTTCCTTTAAAAAATAATTAAGTTCTGTATAAAGATTGGATCCTTTTTAATTTTTTAGTTACATTGTAATGAATTGTGATAAATTGTTTTCAGTAGCATGTTGTACATCAAGTTGGTGATCACATAGCTGTGTAGCTAGTTCCACAGGGAGAAAAACACCACTACGTTTTTAGTATTGTGGGCTTCTATTCTCAGGGGAGTTCGGTGAAGGACAGTGGGAGTGGGAAAGGTATTGTATGAGCGGGACAGGGTTGAAACGCGTGATGGGCGATTTTATGCCGAACTTTGAAATTAAGCTGTGAGCGTAATATTTAACAAAAGTATACATTGTGGGTACTCATTTTGTTTAAAATTTTATGTTCTACAAATTTACTTTATGCATGTATGGCTTTTTTACGAGTATTTTTCGAGATATTGTTGTATTAATGAAAAAACAGGTGTTTTTTGGCACTATTTTGGACGCTGTGGCGAAAGCTCACTTAGTAGGACGGGGAAAACTTAGGATATTCATTACAGACCCATAAGGAATAGATTAAAAAAATTTCCAGCTTTCCACCAATTACGTCCGAATTCAACTACCCAACCACTGGGCTAAAACTTGAAAAGCATTTTTAAGTCCTTGGTTGCAATTACGCATTTAAAACAGCCGTAATTTATTTTAAAAAACACAACCTTATTTGGACAAGACACCAGCATCACAACCTTATTTAAAAGATGCGCACTGTAAATTCACACCACAATAACTTTATTTTGATCAATCTCTTTACATTTCAAAATCAATAACAATTCTAACGTTGCCAAAAACCATAAAAATTTAAATTTACGCTGATGTGGTTAAATATGAAACCGGAGTACAGGGAAACTGCATCCATTCTCATCAACCTTCCCGCAATTCATTTCATTTGATTTGGCGCCTTCGGAGCCAAATGAAATGAAATGAAACCCATTGTTATAATAAAACGTGGTTGCTGTGAAACATTAATAATGATAGTAATCATAAAGAAAATGGTGAAAAGAAAGCTTCTCAAACTTTTAATGAAGGCCCAAAAAACGAGGTTTTTTGTGAAAACTAAAACTGTACCAGAATACAAAATTTCATCAAAATCATTAGAGTTATTTTCGATATATATATATATATATATATATATATATATATATATATATATATATATATATATATATTAGGGTGATGCTTAAAAGACCCCAAAATTTTTTTTGTTTCTTTTCTCTTGGGTCACCCTCCCATTGTGGTCTACCTAATAAGAGAATCTTAAACTAATTTTTTGAGAAAAATTTAAAGGTCGCTACTAAAGATTTAAAAATCTAACATTTTCCCAAAATGTGATTACTTAAAAAAATTAGTATTTATTATAAATTTTTATTCTTTTACATAATAAAAACTAAAATGAGGTTTTAAGGTCCATATATATTACCTAAAGCTAATTTTGTATAATATATGTGTTACAATTCACTTTTGAGACGTGAAAAAACAAGAGGAAAATTTGACAAAAAACACAGATTTTTACAAAATCTCTTTGATTGTCACAATTTTTAAAAAACTTATTACAGAATTAATACAAGCTTATATTAGTTGTTTAGAGTCCTCAAAAAGATTTTGATGCAGAATTAACTCATAAAAAACTCATTATGCAGACAGCAAAGTTGCTTTTTTGTAGTTTGGGAACTTTTTTCTGAAGGACTTCACAAGAAGCAAAATATACTGCTTCTAGTCTTCATCTATGGTCAGTATTTTGTTGTACTCTTAGATTAAGGACATCCCGCTCTCTGCTGTATCCTTGACTACCTTAAATTTTGTCATCTCCTTACTTTGAATATATTTCTTGTCTTTAGTTATTGTTCTTTAGTTAGTTATTGTTCTAGAAACAAGAATATTTTCAGAGAATACATAGACTTTGAAATCCAACCTGCTCGGTGAAGACCTGCAAGCTCTTTAAATGACGCACCATTTTCTAATTCTCCTCCCAAAAATACAATGCTTAGTTGCAAGAGTTAATTGCAATCATATCTGGGCTGATTTTGGGTCAATTGTTTCTTAGCAAAATTGATTATTTCATCTTTCACATCTTGAAGCTTTTCAATAAATTCTTCATCAGTTTCTAACGTCGTATACTCTTCTTTATTGATTAATTGCCAGTTTTTCTGAAATCTTATGAATAATAAATTATCTGGCCCAGGCGAAGGCCCAATCTCATTTTAAACAATTGATGCCAGCATAACTTCCATAATGTGATGCCTACATGCTAGTTAGAGCATTTCCTTATCCATTTTCTACCCAAGTAGAATGAGTACAAGTCCCTTTTCGGGACCCGGTATTAGATGTGGTTGTGTCGAAACTCATACTCTTTACTTTATTGAGTGAAAGGAATAATTCATAACCTGCGGATGCAATTTTTTCACTTTCACTAGACTCAAGTTTTGGAATACAGAGAAGCTGTTTATTCCAAATTTAAAATACATCTTTGGAAGTCCAATGAGCAGCTTCACGGATTGTTTGCTTTTACTTTTCTTTGTAATAAAAAAATACAGAGTTTCACGTTTAGAAGATAGTTTGGTTTGATTTAATGTTTAAGAAATTGGACCTACTAGCTGCATTTTCATCTGTTTTCTTGTAGAAATTACAAGAACTTTACAGTTTGCCATAAAAAACAGTAATAAAATTATGAAAACCAGAAATTGAGAATCCTAGGCCTGAATACATTCATCTGAAGTCTGTTAAAAACAGGCAAAACAAGTAACAAAACCTTCCAGTCTATTTAAATTTATGAATTTATTATATAGTTTATTGTTTATAATTCCCACAAATAAAAACACTTACGAAACTTATTAGATTCATAGTTTAAAAAAAACACACAGAAAATAAATCACTCTTTGTAATATAAGTGACACTGTTTTTAAGGTTAGACTATCTGCACACACCTGCACTCATCATAGACAGCTACTACACTGACAAGCAGTGACAGGCTCCTCATGTTGGTGGGAGAGGGGGGGGGGGGGTGAGTTGGTCAAGACCAGAATTGAGGAGTTGTGTGGTTATTTTAGTCTTCCAGGCATAAAATTAAATGTTAAGTAACATAAGGTTTTTTTTTATAATACTAAAAATTACTAATGAAAATTATGTTGAATTTTAACATTTTTTATGAAATTTAAAGCCTGGTAGCGACCCCTAAAACTTAATGAAATCCAATAAAATTGTAGTTAACTCCATTTCACGTATGAGAGATCAAAATGGGAGGGTGAACCGTTGAATTTTTTAACTTTCATTTTTAAGCATCACCCTAATATATATATATATATATATATACAGGGTGAGTTTGACCGAATCTGCCATACGAAAGGAGATGGTAGAACAGTCCAGGCGGAACATAGAACCACCCATTATCGTGTCCTATTCGTAACCGTAACCGAGTTATGGCTGATATAAGAAAAATGAGTGAAAAAACAAAATTCTGTGAAAAAGACCAATTTCAGAAATTTCTGTAAGAGCTACACACAAAATGAAGACATATTTGGAAAGAACAGACTGAATCCTACAAAATGACACCTTTTTCATTAAGATAGTGACCTTTTACAGTGAGCTATAAGCTTTGAAACATTGAAAACACTCAGAATTAAAATGACACCCAAATTTTTAATTGATATTTTCAAAAACAACCGCATGTACTACAACCGATCAAATCTACTAAAAACTGACCCATTTCACTACTTTTCAGGTGATAGAACAGAAAATCACATTGGGCTTTAAAAGTTCAGGAGATATTTTGGCCTTTGTTTGTAACAGTATGAAAATCGTCCTTCGTCAAAATTGGGAAACCAGCGAAGAGTCATTCTTCTATGTTCTAAATTTTCTATTTTATGAAAGTGTACTGTTTCCTTTATTCAAGAAAAGGAAAGATTTATAGCTAAATATTAAATTGTAACACTTTATTAAGTGAACAATCACTACAGAAGACAACAACACGTAGAAACAAAAGAAGCATTACTTTAACGCTCTTTTCACAATGAAGAATGCAAAATTAAAAGAATTACACAAACATCTATGAGTATATTTACATGTAAGCAATCTTCAAAAATTTCCAAAGCTACTGAAATTATCCTCCCCCACACCTGATAGATGCCTTTGGCCTTTTGCGAAAGGAAACTACCGTCGCTCTAAATGAAATTTCATTTCTCACTTTTGCTACTGCTCCATCAAGCCAATTGCACAAGTCCTACAAACTGGTTGCATCTGAGTAACAAACTGCTTGTTTCAAGAATCTACAAATCAAGAAGTTCACTGGCGTCAGGTCTGTTGATCTAGGCGGTCAAGGAATGGGACACAAATGACCAATCCATAGCTGATTGTTCTGACAGAAAGTCTCGAACCGCATTTGAAGAATGTGCAGCAGCACCATTGTGTTGGAAAATTATTTCCGCTCTCTCCCGAACAGAAGTAACATAAAGTAAATCAAGTAAAAGGCAAAGATTTAAGCTGAATCGCTTTTGGAATGATGAGTTTAAATAGGTTTTAATTGAATTTTGTTCAGCATATTGATGCCACAGAAATGTAAATGCATCGTACAACTTTGAGTGAACATCCGACTCATGTGTCCACAGTTTCCTTTTCAGGAAATGATGTAGTTGAATATCTCTGCCCAGTACCCATCAGTGAAAATTTTAACCTGTTTTGGAGATCTGGGTTGCTTAATCCTTGTTCTAGGGTGAACAGGTTAGAAGAAATTTGCATATCCGATTGCGTGCATAAGTAGCATAAGTTAGTGACAAATTTGCATATATTCCACATATTGAAGGTTTATTTGTGTGAAGACTTTCCTTAGGTGAACTTAAATTAATACACAGTTGCGATACTAATCCAAGACTCATGGTTCCAAATGTGATTTAGCCTAATTGTTTGGCTTGGCGTAGTCGGCGATTGTTTGATAGAGTAACCTGACAGGAATAGCATATTTAGAGATTCCGGAATCATCACTTGCCTGATTTACTTTATGTTACTAATGCTCGAAGGAGAGCGGAAATAATTTCCCAACACAATGGTGCTTCTGAACATTCTTCAAATGCAGTTTGTGACTTTTTGACAAAACAATCAGCAATGGATTGGTCATTTGGGTCCCATTCCTTGGCCACCTAGATCAACAGACCTGACGCCAGTGAACTTCTTGATTTGTAGATTCTTGAAGCAAGCAGTTTGTTACTCAGATGCAACCAGTTTGTAGGACTTGTGCAATTGGCTTGATGGAGCAGTAGCAAAAGTGAGAAATGAAATTTCATTGAGAGCGACGGTAGTTTCTGTTCGTAAAAGGCCAAAGGCATCTATCAGGTGTGGGGGAAGATAATTTCAGTAGCTTTGAGAAATTTTGAAGATTGCTTACATGTAAATATACTCATAGATGTTTGTTTAATTCTTTTAATTTTACATTCTTCATTGTGAAAAGAGCGTTAAAGTAATGCTTCTTTTGTTTCTACGTGTTGTTGTCTTCTGTTGTGATTGTTCACTTAATAAAGTGTTACAATTTAATATTTAGCTATAAAACTTTCCTTTTCTTGAATAAAAGAAACAGTACACTTTCATGAAACAGAAAATTTAGAACATAAAAGTATGACTCTTCGCCTATTCCCTATTAGGTTTCTCTATTTTGACGAAGGATGATTTTCGTATTGTTACAAACAAACGCCAGAATATCTGCTGAACTGGAAGCTCAATGTGATTTTCTGTTGTATCATCTGAAAGCTAGTGAAGTGGGCCAGTTTTTAGTAGATTTGACCGGTTGTAGCATATACGGTAGTTTTTGAAAATAATAATTGAAAATTTGAGTGTCATTTTAATTCTGAGTGTTTCCGATGTTTCAAAGCTTGTAGCTAGCTGTAAAAGTCCACTATCGTAATGAAAAAGGTGTCATTTTGTAGGATTTAGTCTGTTCTTTCTAAATATGTCTTTATTTTGTGTGTTGCTCTTACAGAAACTTCTGAAATTGATCTTTTTAGCGGAATTTTGTTTTTTTACTCATTTTTCTTATATCAGCCATAACTCGGTTACAGTTACGAATAGGACACGATAATGGGTGGTTCTATGTTCTGCCTGGGCTGTTCTACCACCCCCTTTCGTATGACAGATTCGGTCAAACTCACCCAGTATATATATATATATATATATAAATATACAAGAATTGCTCGTTTAAAGATACTAGATTCATGATAAAATATAACTTGTTTTAGAAAGCACACAGAGCTATTTCTGGATTTGAAAGATTTTCAAAATTACTTGATGTATTTAATTTTTGTTCAGGGAATGCACGGGGTGACTTCAATAAACAGAACAGTTTTAACATAATTATAAATGTTTAAAACTGAAATAATAGTCATTATACAAGGTATGACTCAAAAGTTTCAAGAATGATCTCAGAACTAGAAATTTACTGGATATTTAAGTACAGTGAATAATAATTCTTCAAAATATGATCCTTGAGCATCAACAAAGTGCTGTCAGAGCATCTTTCATTGTTCGTAGCCCTTCTGGAGGTCCTTGGGTGACATGCTGTCGAGGGTTCTCGTCAAAGTCTATTGGATGGTCTCGATGGAGTCTAATCGCTTCCCTTTTAAGCCTGTCTTGATTCGGGGAAGAAGAAAAAGTCACTTGGAGCCAAGTTGGGGCTTTAGAGTAGCTGGGACAGTTTGTCAGGTTGAACTTGAGAAAATTTCGTCGGCAGCGAGGGATGTGGGAGCGGGTGTGTTGTTGTGGCAGAAAATCCAATTGCCCTAGATTACGAGGCGAATATAACATTCATTCCTCAAGCAGCGGAGCTGCTCCATTTTTGATTCTCCTACTTTTCGACCGAGGATCGATTTTTCAGCATCCATTCGTTCCCTGAGAAACCACACTACTTCTCCCACTCAAAGGAATCGGTTGGTGCATTCCCTTTCTTGAAAAAAAGGAGGGCTTGAAACTTCTGAATCATACCATGTACATAATTGCAAAGCATAATTTTATACATAAAGATAACATTACCTATTCAGTAATAGAGATTTCACACAGCCAACTTCAGCCTTCAAATCTTTTAAAGCCATTGGAGTGGGCATATATTCATTCACCTGTAAAGAATATTTTCTTTTGTAATTATATGTTACTATTGAATAAGTAGGGCATATAGCCACAGGATTTATCTTCTCTATTTTATAAAGAAAATTTGAAGCTGCCGAAAGCAGCTAACCTATCCGCCTCGGAGACTAGGTTAAATTATATTTTTCTCAATCATGCATATCGATAGGACCCAACTCATTGAGTTTTTGTTTTTACAAATGGAATAGAATGGAAATAGGGAAGAAATTCTCACTCGTCCTTATTATCACTGGTGATTTTCTAGATTAGGTATGAGGCATATGCATGAAAAAAGGTAATTAGGATGTGGTAGGAAAGAATATGGCCAATTTGCATTTTAACACTCAGCATTTCCGTATTTTCATTTTCTAACAATCTCAAATGATGGGAATTAACTCTCTAGAATTTTTTGCATAAAATTGAGGTTTTGCTTTTTAAGTTCATCTATATCAAAACCAATCCACGTGAAACAAAATAAAAGTGTCAAATCTCAAACTGAGTATACTCAAATCCACATAAAATTTACTACTGTATTTTGTGTCGATTTTTAAGAAAGGATTTTTTTAAATTCTTTGGGGTGTACACATGCTCATGTGCGAACATAGAGGGATCACCTACTGATGACCATATTCTCCAATAATTGTAGTTGTTTCATAAAGGTGTACTGGTACTCCTGGAAACCCAAAGCAGTAGTGAAGCACTTAAAACTACTTTTGCACAGAAGCATACTAAAGACCACAGAAACATTTCCCAAATAAATATTAAATTACAGCATAAATTCTAGTACTGAAAGAAGCAAGTTTCTAATAACATTTAAGACAGCCATATTAGCTTTTTACCTCATTTTGCAAGTATCTTTCTAACTGGATTTTCTGCTGATTGATGGTTTCTTCTAATGCTGACACAGTTTTTTTAAGGTCCGATAAAGAATGACTCATTTCAGAAAATTGATGCTCCATTTGATTCAATTTATTTCGAGGAGACGTTTTACCAAACAGCCAAGGTTCAATGTATAGCTGTAAAAAATTATATCATACATAAATTTAAAATAAAACTACATAAACATGCTACAAAACACAAAAAAATAAACAAAACCTGTCCAGTGGAACCTTTATAATTAACCTTTAAAAAAAAGTCATTGAACCCAACTTGACAGGTTTTATTCCCATTTCAAATGATTGCCGGTCTCTGGGAATGCACTAGGTCTGCAAATGGCTAGCAGCCAATATGCAGCATCGTTTTAAATAAACAAACAAACAACATATTATTATCTTTTGCTTCATTAAAGTTCTGCAAGCTCAAAACAGTTAGCTACTCTTTCACCCTACATACATACCCCTACATTTTCCCCTACATACATACAAAATAACTTTCTCTCTCTCCCAATTAAGCAATCAAATTTTCTGTGTCAAAATACAGCTGATTTGGTAAAATATGTTCCGATAAAAGAAATAAAAATGTAACTCACAATGTAAAATCTATGAAGGCCATATAAAGCAACTCCTAAAATAATAATAGAAGAGCTAAGGTTACTTATTCTCATAAGAAATGAAGGCTTAGGAGGAACATAAGGCAGAGGAGGAGGTACCAATCTGTTTTCAACTACACTTCCTTTTACATTATTGTTGGTGTAATCTGTATTATTTCCTGCTTGCTTAAACGCTTCAGCTATCTCTTCATCTGTTAGGCCTACGGGATGAAAAAGTAAAAACACAATATATATCACAATTTTAGGACGAGAAACATTCATGTTTTGTATTGTAAGAGATAGTTTTCTATACAAAATAAATAAATAAAATAAGCATCTAGCTCCTGAAAGTCATTTGAATTTGGATATCTTGAATTCGAATTATGTTTTTGCTATCCTGAATTGTGATAGGATCCTGTTCGTTAGGAGCCTTGTTTTTGCAAGTGGAAAAGAATAGAAGTCGAGCAGAAATTCCCACCTATCATATTATAACTGGTGATTTTTTAGATCAGGTAATGCAAGGCATAAGCATAAAAAAGAAACAGTCATTAGGACACAGCAATAAAGAGTTATTATGGCCAAGTACATGAAGATGATTTATATAAACTGTTACGGTGTTTAAATTTTTATCAATTTTAAATGATAGGAATTAGTAATCTGGAAATTCTGTATTTAGATCTAGTTTTGCTTTTTCTAGTTCATCTAGATAGTTAATTTTTTTGAAAAAACAGGATTTTAGTTTTTCTGTAGAATCCGCCATTTTTTAAAAGTAAAGTCTCTAATCCAGCTTGAGTAAGCTTGGAATGAATGTATGATCCATACAATTTGTAACCCATGACAATGAAAATTAGTCTCTTTAAATAAATATTAAAAACAACGAGCTGGACTAATTTCTATCCTTATGGTAATCCCAAAGATCAAAGGAACAACAAAGTTGGTCAAGTGAAGATAAAAAGCAATCGCGATTGATCAAAAGTAAATAAATAAATAAAAAACCATACATTTTTTCTTATGAACTATTTTTAATTCTTCATACGCCTTTGATTCTACTACATACATCATTTGCTCTGTAACTTTGGTGTATCTGATACAGGGCTGAATGTTTTCCCCATAATTACTCAAACCATACTACGTCAACATCAGCACTTATTATCTGTAGTCAAATGTTCCATGCATGTAATATCAGGCTTAAACTATATTATATCCTCTTTTATGGTAAGTAGTATGGAAAAGAGCAAAGAGTATGAAGAGAATTTTTAACACCATAAAAGGTATACCAATTATGATTTTGCAACTTCAAATATCTGCAGCAAAATTATGCAGTTGAATCCTAATTTAACATGCTGATTTCTCAGCAACAGCAGTTAGTCATTTTTTAAGAAACTCATTGTAAAAAAAGACACTGGAAGTTACCTGGGCTGTTAGAGCAACTACAAATGATTTTTTTTTTTTTTTGCATATCTACGCTAAAAGAAAACAATATTTTCCCCGAAATACCTCTAGAATTATTAAAATGTAGGAAGGGAAGATTTATTTACATAATATATAAAAACTAATATTTAACCCTTTATGCCCCAATGGGACTCAGAAGTCCCGCTTATATTAATTTAGAATTTTGAATCCTAAATGGCTGGAAACATGCTGAAGCTTTTAAGTACACTTCTTGTACTTTGCTGAGAGGCTGACAGATGTTATCTACAATCAGAAACAGTTTTCTTAGGGGCCCTAAGGTGTATGGGGCTTAGACTCTATTGATTTTCAAAATTTTTTAAATCAATATATTTGTTGTTTGATGTGTTTTAAACTAAAAAAAAAACAAAAAAATATATAAAAATTCATTGCTAAATTAATTTGGGACATAAAGGGTTAAATATGCATACAAGTTTATAAGCAATCTGAATTATAGTTTAAAAAAGGGAACACAAACAATTTGAGTATTATAAAGATGCTTCTATATTTATTTTATAACATAAAAATGTTAAGCGTCCTTCTCTTCATTTAACCCTTCACTGCACGGTGTGCCAGATCTGGCATAAACCAAATAAGCCCTCATATATTCCTATGATTTTTAAATGCAGTTAAACTGAGCTTTGTGCCCCTTCTGGAACATTGCTATAACAGTTTAGTGTGATTTTTATGCACTAGTTAGTTGCACTAGTCTAGGTATTACAGTTCTTGCTTTTGAAAGAAAGAGTGTCTGCATTTCCGTTAGAAGTGTGCTTAGTCATTATTTCCTTTGTTCTAAAAATGTTTAATTACACTTAGTGGAAAGTTTGTTTATACCACTTATGGCACAAAACACATTGTAGATTATTAAACTTATGGTATACAAAGCATATGCTATGTGCTTGTGCCATAATTTTGAAAAAAAAAACATATT
>JAXGGA010020787.1:0-17674 GCA_038373865.1 Uloborus plumipes | reverse complement strand
CCCCCATAACATGAAGAGAATTGTTACCATCAAGAGTATGGACATTTATATCTGCATTGTCTCCAACATATTCCACAATGTACAAGTGCACCTTACTCCGATGATAAAATATGAGGTTGTGGGTGATAAACTGCTGAAATTTCATACTGTACAGTATTGCTATAAGAGGCCGCAAATCCCAAACTATGTAATATATCCAACAATCTTTTAAATCCATGTCTTCTGTGAAGAAATACAGAAAGGCTTAAGAGTAGCTGTGATAATAAACCTAAAATTAAAAATTTAAAAACCCCCGACTAATAAAACTAAAATGAAAAATTAAAAAAAACCCCGACTAATAAAACTAAATTAAAATTTTTAAAAACCCCGACTAATTAATAAAACTAAAATTAAATACACAACAAACACACCAACCGAAGAAAAAAAACTTAGTACAATTATAGTTAAAAACTTTAAAAATACCTGGCTAAAAAAGGTTAAAAATAATCTGTAGGGTATCGACTTTTCACTTTTATGACCAATTGATAAATTGTAATTTATAAGGGCTATTCTCTGTATACTCGTATTTGGCTGTTCGGACCGAGTATTTTAAAAATAATAAAGTGTAATAAAGTAATTATCGCTCTTAATACAAGTAAAGCATTAATACTCTGTGACCCAATTGTATTTGGAGTGATAACAATGTAATTTTTTTCTCTAGAAATTATCTAAGCAACAAAAACACAATCCCCTGGCTGTCCCAATCCAATAGTTTAACACTTGAAGGCAATATTTCAAAAAACCTATTAACACTACATAAACTTGGCAATTAATATCTAAAAATAGAATAATGAAACTACACTGCGATGCAAAAGTTTAGACAAAATGCAAATATATGAATAAAAAGAAAACTACTCGACAAAATGCTTTCAAATATCTACTGTAGGTAGACAATATGGTCCCAAATACGTGTCTTTGTACGTACGCACTTTGTTAATTTTTAGTCTTTCAAATCGGTCCTAGTATGGTAGTACATTGTTTTTTACTTCGTGGAGAGCAAATTTAGACATACGTATTGATCAAAAATGCCAAGAAAAACTATATTTCTTAAGGATGAAGGAATTGAAAAAACGGCTCGAACTGACAATTCGCCCCTTAATCCTACAAAACTTCAACTTAAGTCTGAAACAGCACGTGACAGCATAAGTAGATGAACAACTGAATCGGGATGCATAAAAAACAAAGAATTGAGCTGGAACCTGTTCGAGAATAGCTTCCCAAATAAGCCAAATTTTAATGGTAAAAGTAGCACATGTATCATCGGGACTAAAAAATGAATGTTACTTTCTCTGATGAAAATTATTAAAAGTTGGATCGCCTAGATGGATTATAATTCTATTAGCGTGACTTCAGAAAAGATCCGATGAGCATATGCTGTGCTGCTTTGACTATTAAAATCTGGCTTCTTTGGGACACTGTGTCTGAAAAGACTCGCACACAATTCTTTGTTTTTTTATGCATCCTGATTGAGTTGTTCATTTACTTATGCTGTCACATGCTGTTTTTGACTCAAGTTGAAGTTTTGTAAGATTAAGGGGCAGTTCGAGCCGTTTTTTCAATTCCTTCATCCTTAAGAAATATAGTTTTTCTTCGATTATTCATTGACCGCTCTCTGCACTTTATAGTTGAAGAAAAAAGTCACGCTTTACCTCCACCAATCACATTTCATGGGATATTTGCATAAAATCTGACTTTTGTCTAAACTTTTGCAGCAATGAAAAAAAATGTCTTTTGCAATTTCCGATTTTCCTTTCGGTTATTTTTTTCAAAACTCCAGACACGTATTTGGGACCATATTGTCTACCTGCAGTAGAAATTTGAAAGCATTTCGCCGAGTAGTTTTCTTTTAAATCATATATTTGTATATTGTCTAAACTTTTGCATCGCAGTGTATATCTTTTTTATGAAATAAGGTCTAATTACGTATTTCTAAAACTTAAAATTGTCATGTGAATTCTGTCCGGAGATTTTTCAAACAGTCCCCTGCAACAAATTCAAAGCTGTAATACGAAGAATCTATAACTTTTGCAAATTCTTTTTGGCATGAAGTTTAAAGTAATCAGTGCGAATTTGCCGAAATCGCCGGGAAAGGTGTTGAAACTCTACTTTGCTTAGTTTGAGAGCCACATTTGTGATGAAAGTATGCATCAGGGTCGTTGCAAAAACAGTCCTCTGGTAAGTGATTTTATTAATGTCAATTAATTTAATTATAAAATATATTAGTTATTATGTCCACGATTTGTGCCTAAATTTATAGGTAGTCTCGTAACTAATTATGTTCCAATAGTTTCGCAGATATTACGCAACAAAGAGCAAAAACACAGTCACCTGGCACAGTCCCCTGCCTCGTTATACTAGGCGGGGGACTTACCCCCTATCATGATTTATCAGAAAAACACAAACTTCAATTGGCCCTCTTTCAAACCAAAGTAATAGATTCATTTTCTGAGCAATAATATTATAATTATACGAGCATTTCAAAAAACCGTGCCCGGACAGATTTCGTGTGAAAAGTGACGAGTTTACAGAGAATCGCCCGTAAAAGTTAAACTTTGTAAATAAATATTTTTCATTTGCAATAGTTTCTTTTTGTGTATATGTTACAAGGAATACATAATATAGGTAACTTTTGTTTTAATGGATTGTTCCTACAAGTTAGCTTTCACTTATATTTTAACTTAAATGCAATTAAGTGATATGGGCGATTCTCTGTAAACTCGTCATTTTTCACACGAAATCTGTCCGGGCACGGTTTTTTGAAATGTTCGTATAATTATAATACTATTGCTCAGAAAATGAATCTATTACTTTGATTTGAAAGAGGGCCAATTGAAGTTTGTGTTTTTCTGATAAATCATGATGGGGGGGGGGGGGTAAGTCCCCCTCCTAGTATAACTAGGCAGGGGACTGTGCCAGGTGACTGTGTTTTTGCTCTTTGTTGCGTAATATCTGCAAAACTATTGGAACATAATTAGTTACGAGACTACCTATAAATTAAGGCACAAATCGTGGACATAAAACTTATATGCTTTATCATTAAATTAATTGACATTAATAAAATCACTTCCCAGAGGACTGTTTTCGCAACGACCCTGATGCATATTTTCATCACAAATGTGGCTCTCAAACTAAGCTAAGTAGCGTTTCAACACCGTTCTCGACGATTTCGGCAAATTCACACTGATTACTTTAAACTTCATGCCAAAAAGAATTTGCAAAAGTTATAGATTTTTCGTGTTACAGCTTTGATCTTGTTGCAGGGGACTGTTTGAAAAAACTCCGGACAGAATTTACATGACAATTTTAAGTTTTAGAAATACGTAATTATACCTTATTTCATAAGAAAAATATAGCTTCATTATTCTATTTCTAGATATTAATTGCCAAATTTATGTAGTGTTAATAGGTTTTTTGAAATACTATCTTTAACAGCTAGACTATGGGATTGGGACAGCCAGGGGACTGTGTTTTTGGTGCTTAGATAATTTCTAGAAAAAAAAAATTAAATTGCTATCACTCCAAATACAATTGGGTCACAAAGTATTAATGCTTTACTTGTATTAAGAGCGATAATTACTTTATTACACTTTATTATTTTTAAAATACTCGGTCCGGACAGCGAATTACCAGTTTACAGAGAATCGCCCTTACCATAGCTCTTTAATTATTGACCTATGTTCATAAAATTCTAAGATTTAGTTTTTTCCATTTTTTTCCAATTAATTTTTTTTTAATTTGATTTTTTCCTGATTTTATTTACATAGAGGTATACATTTAACTGTAATCTTAAAGCAGAATGTGATTCTGCATTTGTAAAATTATCGTCTGCTGGAAATTTTACTTAATATTTATCTTTTTATTATCGTCTTCAATGTTCGTTTCTGTTTAAAATTATTTTTATTATTCAATTTATTTATCGTCTGCGCAGTTTATTATTTTCTTGCAACGGCAACGACAACTGAAATGACTTAGAATAGTTGCAATATTTTTAAATAAAATGGTGTTGATGGTTTTTCTCGACGTTTGTTTTCTTGACGTGTTCATATTCGCTGTAATAAAATGATGCTGTGCCGAAAAACTTCTTCAGCTCATTTAAAGCCTTGACTTTATTTACATGCAGGTATGCATTTAACCATAATCTTAGAGAAGAATTACGTGCGCTATATATAGTTTTATTAATACGAATTATTTGACTTTATTTACATGCAGCTAAGCATTTAACCATAATCTTACAGAAGAATTGCGTGCGCTATACAAATTTTTATTATAACGAATTATTTATTAGTAAAGTAGTGATATGGGTCATTTTCAAAATTTGCTTACATTTGCTGTCAGGAGGTTAAAAAGGCGATTTTGAAGCATAACTTATATTTTAAATTCAATGCGAACAATTTTTTTCTGCAAGAAATACCCCAAACAAAATTCTATCGCTCAAAAAATTATTGAAATTTATTTATTTATTTTTATATAAATCTTTAAAAATGAGAATCAAAGCAAAATCGCTTGTCCATTTACATTTTTCGCAAGTTCAAGTACTTTTTTTTCATATACTTAATTGTATAAAAAAGTATATAAAACAAATTATTTTTATATATTAACTATTATTATATGATATTCATAATAAATATTGACAATAGTAATTTTTTTTCATTAAGAAATGTATGAATATATTTTGTCCGGCAGTTCTTGTCAAGTCCGTTACCCTTAGTTTATTTTAGCTAAAAAAAGGCATTTATTGCAGTCAAAAGATGGTAACACGTATTCAGTTAACAAACTAGTGACGTAACTATCTCGTACCATTTTGTTTTCCTGAGTCGAGAAATATTGCTGTGGCGTTTCGCACAAGATTTCTTCCAGGTGCGTATTTTTATTCTTTATCAAGTCTGTTACCAAAGATTTTAGTATTTTTACTTTTTCTCAACTTTTACCCCGAAATATTGTTTATTATAGAAATCTAAGAAAATGCATATTGTTGTTCAATTTTTTAATTCTACAACCTAGCCATAATTTGACATTTTTGGTTGAAATGTCAAGTCCGTTACTGGTCAAATAGTTACCAAATGTCAAGTCCGTCACCATAGTTTTTGATCAATATTTTAATGATCACAAACATCGTTTTAAGCTTCAGAGACGCAAATAATTTCAAATGAAGTTGGTTCTAGGAGCTATGATATAATTTAAAAGTGAGATTTCATATTGATTTTGTATGGTAACGCACGACCATTTTCCTTGCAACTTACAGTTTTACAACTGCATTTGAACACTTAATTATGCATCAAAGTGTACAACCAATTACTTTTTCACACACCTAAAATATGTGACAAAAAATCTGTTAGTGATACTAAAAAAAAATAACAAGTTAAAAAAATAACTTAAAATATCTGAAATGTAAGCATATGGTGAAAATGACCCATATGTTTAAATTGCTGCAATAAAATGACGATTGGACGAAAAACTAAAAGGCGCAAGTTAACCCGGCCTGAAGATAAAACTCCAGAACTGCAACAGTATTTGTCATCCCAAGCAATTCGAAAGGCCAAATTGCGCAAAAAGGAAGCTACGCAAGACAAACAACAATGTTTGAAAAGATATGTGGCCACTAAGGCTTTGAAATTATCGAAAGAAAGCATTCTTCAACGTTGTAAACGTCAAAAAGCAAATGCTAGATGTACGAGTCTATCTAGAAGTTATGAAACTCTAAACAAACGTTCCTCCAGGCTTAAAAAGGATGCAGAAGCTACGGCTCGTTCCATATTAAAGAGTCACGAGCCAAGTTGTGCAAGACATGCCAGAAATGCAAAACCCACAGCCGAGTCTCGTTTGCACGAGTCGCCACAAGAACGTTCCTCCAGGCTTACAAAAGAAGCAGAAGCTACTGCTCGTACCATATTAAAGGAGATTCACGAGCAAAGTTGTGCAAGACGTGCCAGAAATGCAAAATCCACAACCGGGTCTCATTCGCACGAGTCGCCACAAGAATGTTCCTCCAGGCTTACAAAAGACGCAGAAGCTACGGCTCCTTCCATGTTAAAGGAGAGTCATGAGCAAAGTTGTGCAAGACGTGCCAGAAATGCAAAATCCACAGCCGAGTCTCGTTTGCACGAGTCGCCACAAGAACGTTCCTCCAGGCTTACAAAAGACGCAGAAGCTACGGCTCGTCCCATATTAAAGGAGAGTCACGAGCTAAGTTGTGCAAAACGTGCCAGAAATGCGCAAGCTACAGCTTAGTCTCGTTTGAATGAGACAACAGAAGAACATTCTGCAAGGGGTGCCAGGATTGCCAAGACTACAGCTCAATCTAGAGCCAAAAGCAGAGTAGATTTTTATAATGATCTACTCATATTTGCGGATGTTGTTTGCGTCATATGTAAAAAGCTGTGCATTTTTTTAATTTATGGAAGTACTAGCTGCCCGCGCGAAGCTTTCGAGCTTGACAACAGTAATTTAATTTAGTTGAAATATTGTTATCTCCAACTGCCATACATTTAGAATCAAAAGAATAAGAATTACCGATGATAAAAATATCATTAACTTTTAAATTTAAAAATGTGAAACTTTTATATAGGACATGGTAAACATGGAGAAAGAAAGGTAATCCTTACTAATAAAATTTCCCCCCCGTTGTCCGTTTACCTTGCCGTGGTGGGGGGGCTTGCGGTGTGGTGTGTTCGGGGCGAGCTCTTGGCGGAGTAGTGACCCCCAGTTGCTCAAACCGAAGTTCGGCGGGTAGGGATTTTTTCTCCCTCCTTCCCTCATCACACTTACCAAATTTCGGAACGAACCCAAGCCAAGGTGTGGCGACCGTGCCGATGGCTGCGTGGTACCGGGGCCAAGCGGTATCGCTAACGGGAGGCTTCAGGGCTAGCCGGCGAACCCTGTCGTATGCAGCCTTACCCCTGTGTAGGGGGGCTACGCAGGGGCTCGACCCCACTTTTCCCCCCAGTTCTCCGGTCCGTTCATGGATAACCAAGAAACAAAACTCTTCTCCCCCTAGTGGGGAGCGTCAGATTGTTATAAATAGAAATGCTAAATTTTTTATTATAAAACGCACTGATCCTAAGTTCAATTTTACTGCAGTATCCCCATTCATCATTAATAAATCTTTAATACATCTTATAGGTGAATTCGAATCTGTTAAAAAGTTACGCAGTGGCGAATTACTCCTACAAATTAAAGATCAAAAACAAATAAAATCTGTAATGTCAATTAAACAGATAGGCTCCTATATTGTCACAGTTTCTGAACATAATACGTTAAATCTATCTCGAGGCATCATTTCAGAGACAGATCTTTTATTCACTTCTGAGAAGGAGATCTTAGAGGAAATGCAAGACCAGCATGTGAGGGGAGTGAAAAGGATAACCATTAAACGCAATGGCGAAATGGTTAATACCAAGCACGTCATTCTGACGTTTAATACTCCTGTCCTCCCTACTCGTGTCAAAGCTGGCTATCTCTCTTGCCCTGTTCGGCCGTATATTCCAAACCCGCTCCGGTGTTTCAAATGCCAGCGGTTTGGCCATTCGAAAATCTCGTGCCGTGGTACGGATACCTGTGCCAGATGTGCCGAACCCGGTCACGATAGTAATGGGTGCACCAAAGATTTCAAATGCGTTAACTGCAAGGGAGATCACCCTGCATACTCTCGAAAGTGCTCGAAATGGCTCCTTGAAAAAGAAATACAGGTCATTAAAACTACAGAGAATATTTCGTATCCTGAAGCCAGAAAAATTATGGAATCAAGAACACCTACGACAGGCCTTTCTTACGCTGCTGCAGTTAAAAAAGTCTTAAAATCCTCAAGCACCCAAACAGATGCCCAAACAGAAACAAGTAATAAACCAGGTAACATATTCAAACAACAAAATAATCAAACTAAGTTAGCTAACTCGCCGAAATCAACAAATAATCAGCTCAATATTTCGAAATTACCACAAAAAAATTCTAACGAAAATAAAATGCAAACTGTACAAAAACCAAGTACAAGCACCGCAGCTTCATTTACTTTAGACAAACCAAATGAACAAACAAAGAAAACTGCTGAAAAAAAGAAATTGATCAGATCACGTGCAAAAATTGGGGTAGCCGCTAAACAGAGGCCCCCTAACTTTTATAATTTCAAAAAGGAAGACTTTTTATATACTAGCAAGAAAAATAAATTGACGAAATCTCTTCATGAGGAAGTAATTCCCCCTCACGAGGAAACTCATGACGTAGAATTTAAAGAGCTTCCGTCATCGGAAGATGAGGGATGGACGGACGTCCCAGCTTCATGAGCTGCCTCTCTTTCTTTTGGCCGTTTTTCTTTTCCTTTTCAATCATGGCCCTGAGCATTCTTTCGTGGAATTGTCAGAGTTACTCGCATAATGTCACGGACGTCAAAGATCTTGTAGAAACTCACCAACCGGCCATATTTTGTCTGCAAGAAACATTCTTGACCCCTACAGACAGACCGAGACTGAAAGGTTTTGAAATATACCGCAAGGACTGCCTGACAGGAGACCGTCGTTGTGGAGGAGTGGCGATGCTAATCTCCACTGATTACGCGTCTAGCCAGCTCGGTATCAACACGTCCCTCCAGGCAGTAGCCGCGCGTGTTCACCTTCACTCGCTAGTCACAGTCTGTTCGGTGTATATTCCACCTTCTTATGATCTGAGAAGCGTGGAATTGCAGACATTGATCGATCAACTCCCTCCCCCATTTGTCATCTTGGGGGATTTCAATGGCCACAATCCTCTGTGGGGGAGTCCAGACACAAACAGCAGAGGATTGATAATAGAAAATTTTATTGGTGACAACGATCTATGCGTTCTTAACAACGGTGAAAATACATATTTCCATCTTCCAACGCAGACTTACCATGCCATCGATTTGTCAATATGCTCACCTTCGCTTCTGCCACACTGGGATTTCGAGGTGGAAAGTGGTCTCTACACCAGTGGCCACTTCCCGATCAAGTTAACATTTACTGGACGCTGCGGCTACAATGAGCAGCAGCAAGCCCGTTATCGTCTTGATCGAGCTGATTGGGCAGCATTTACCCAGTTGGCAGAAATAACATCGGAAGTTGTGAACGAAAGCGACATTGATGTAGCAGTAAGCCGAGTAACCGACATTATCTTGAATGCAGCGAAAGTTGCTATACCAAGAACCACAAGAGCTAAGATTAAATATCCTAAACCCCGGTGGAACGCTCTTTGCCAGGAAGCTCATAAGACCCAGAAAAAGGCTTGGAGCAAATTCCGTCGATATCCGACCACAGATAATTTAGTGGCATTCAAAAGAGCTCGTGCTGAAGCTCGGAGGATTCGACGGAAAAGCCAGCGGGACTCGTGGCAATCGTATGTCAGCACAATCACGACGTCCACTCCATCTAAAACCGTATGGAATAAAATTAAGAAAATCGCTGGAAATTATAGAACAAGCTGTGCTCCCATTCTAGAGAAAAACGGACAAACAGTATCTGATCTTAAAGAAGTGGCAGACTACCTGGGGACTCACTTGGCAGAAGTCTCCAGGGCAAATAGTTATAGTAATAAATTTCTAGCTTTTAAATCGCTGAAAGAGCGAAAAACACTTAAATTCCAAACCAATTACTATGAAATATACAACGTAGATTTTACACTCAAGGAATTAATCACAGCTTTACGAAAAACCAAAAATACTTCACCCGGCCCTGATGAAATTCACAACATTATGTTAAAAAAATTAAGCTTAACCTCGCTACAGAATATTCTCTTTCTTTTTAATAGAATTTGGTCGGAACACTCTTTCCCGAAACTCTGGACTGAAGCAATAGTAGTTCCGTTACTGAAACCCAATAAAAACCCCAGTCAACCTGAAAGTTATAGACCAATAGCCTTAACTAGTTGCTTTTGTAAGCTGATGGAGCGAATGGTCAACGCCAGACTAATGTACGTTTTGGAGTCAAATCATTTATTATCTTCCCACCAAAGTGGATTCAGGCGTGGCAGGTGTACCATCGACAACCTTTTACTTTTGGAAACATCGATAAGGGAAGCATTTTTGAGAAGAAAACATCTGGTGAGCGTATTCTTCGATATGGAAAAGGCATATGACCGTACCTGGAGATATGGGATCCTCAAAACCATACATGAGTATGGATTACGAGGCAATCTACCCATCTTTATCTCCAACTTTCTTAAACATCGGTATTTTCGTGTACGAGTCAAATCCATCCTATCGGATACCTTCATCCAAGAAGAAGGTGTACCCCAAGGAAGTGTACTGAGCGTCACTCTCTTTCTAATTGCAATTAATAGCTTACATGAACAATTGCCCCCCGCTGTTAAAGGTACTATGTTCGTTGACGATTTTCAAATCTTTTTCTCGTCACCGAGCATGAGTATCGTTGAAAGACAGCTTCAAATAGCCATCAATAAAGTCTCAAAATGGGCTCAGGAAAATGGATTTTCTTTCTCAGCACAAAAAACATTCTGTATACATTTCTGTCGCAAAAGGGGCCTTCACCCAGATCCAAACTTACTCATGAATAATAAACCAATTACTGTAAGAGATCAAGGAAAATTCCTTGGCCTCATCCTTGATAATAAACTTAAATTTATACCACATATTCAAGAATTAAAAAAGAAATGTACATTAAAATTAAATATTCTTAAAGTCTTGGCCAACACTTCTTGGGGTGCCGATACAGAGTCCATGCTAAGAATTTACAGGGCTCTGATACGCTCAAAAATTGATTACGGTTGTCAAATTTATGGTTCCACCGCCAAAAGTTATCTGAAAGTTCTGGATCCTATACATAACCAGGCGTTGCGCATTTGCACAGGTGCCTTTCGAACGTCACCTATCAAAAGCCTACATATAGTAGCACACGAACCTCCACTTATCTATAGAAGACTGAAACTCTCACTAAACTTTTATTTCAAAATTAAACCAAATACGAGCCATCCGTTGCATTTACATATTTTCCACCCGTCGAATACTGATCTGTTTTTACGTCGTCCTTCGGTCACCCCAACATTTGGGATCCGAATGAGACAGGCGCTCACTTCTCTACAGATGTCAGATTATGATACATACTACTCACCAGAAACTATTGAACCATGGAACGAAATAAACTTCTCTGTTATTCCCGATTTTGTTAAATTTAAAAAAGACACCACAGCTCCTTCTGTATATCAACAAATATATTATGAAGTGAAACAACAATATTCAGGGTATCATGAAATTTTTACCGACGGATCGAAAACCAACGATCACGTCGGCTTCGCAGCAGTAATTAACGGCCATATTATCTCACAACAATTAAATCCCTCTTGCTCTGTTTTCACTTCCGAAATAAAAGCTATATCTACGGCCTTAAAATCAATAGCAGAATCAAACCACAAAAAGTGGATAATATACACAGACTCCAAAAGTTCACTAGACGCTATCGCAAGCTGCAATAACAATAGTCATCCTTTAGTTATACAAATTTTCCACCTATATAACACTCTTAAACAAAATAATTTTCATATTTTATTTTGCTGGATACCTGGTCATGTTGGTATTAGTGGCAATGAGGCAGCAGATATTGCTGCCAGGGCTTCTAGTTTCCAAGAAGAAGATCTTGTACCTATCGAAGACATAAAAAATTATATTACAGACTGCCTTAGCAACTATTGGCAGAGTGACTGGGATGGAGAAACGCATAATAAATTGCACTCCATCCAGCCACTGACCAAAGGTTTTAAATCCTTAAGGACAAAAAGAAGGGACCAAGTCATAGTGTCCCGTCTTCGCATTGGTCACACGAGATATACTCATAAATATCTTCTTTGCCACGAACCTACACCTATATGTCTTAGCTGTAATGTGAATCAGACAGTGTTGCATATCTTATGTAACTGCCCAAATTTTAATCTTATACGTTTTAAACATTTTAATAATTTTTATCCATCTTTGACAGAATTACTTGGGGATTTACCCCACCCTAATTTGTTTCACTTTTTACATGACATTGGTTTTATTTCTCTAATTTAGTGTTTTTATTTGTGTCATCTTGTTGGTTTCGTCTTTGTTTCGTTTTGCGTTTCTGGTTTATATGTGTTAATTTTTAAAATTGAAAAAAAAAAAAAAATATGTTATCATTGTTTGTTATGCATTTTAGCTTTTAATTAGTCATTTGATAGTTCTTGCTTTCGTCTTAGCATTTAAAATTTTAAACTTTGTATATGTCTTGTACTGAAATATTTTTAACGTTTTAAAAGTTTTATGTCCATTGTATTTTAGATACTTTTCGCTGACATCTCTTCATGTTTTAAATAAAATCATCGTTTGGCGCAGTATAGCCTAATAGGGCTCTTGCGCCAATAAACTCAAAACAACCAACCAACCAACTAATAAAATTTGCTTGTCAACAAAACCAGAATCCAGAGGGAAAATTGAAAGACCTCTGAAAAGCCTTAAACTATAAAATCAGTTACAAGTATTTTATTTGTTAAAAAAATAGAAACTGACAACTGATAAACATTTTATTAAATTATAAGAGTTTGCTTTCCTTGTCTGCCAATAATGACAACGGTTCCGATCGCGTGAATAAAGGCTAAGCTGCATTTGCTAAAAAATGCTATAACTCGCGTTCTACAGAACATGGAAGATCCAAGTATATCGTATCAGACACAGAAAAATTTTCTCGTTCATTTGGTGGTTTTTTTTTTTTTTTTTTTTTTTAAGTTTTGAAGTATGTTTTCACTGCTAAAATTCCGAAAAACCTTTCAAAGGTTTTTAATTAATATCGTCGTTAATTAATACCATCCGAAGACGCTACCTAGTTAAGAACACTTTCGATCAACTCCCCTTTCGGGGAAAAAAATCAAAATCGGTTTATCCGTTTAGGCTGCAGAGTGCCACAGACATATACACATACACGTCAAACACACAACACACCTTCCTTTGTGTGTCGGGGGTTAAAAAAGAACGTTCCCGTATGGCAGCCATTATTGCATGGCTTTATTGAAGTACATTTTGCTTTTAAATAATCTATTTTTCCTTTCCTGTTTTTGACAATGACGACTTCTACGAAATGCAATCAAGTTTTCGGAATTTCTTGATTAACTTCATACAGCATTTTACTGGGCGGTGTATAAGATTTAGTTTCAACTATAGATGAGCGGATCACTTCCCTAATGATAGCTGCTGCAGCTTCTACTATTCTTATCCTTTCTGTTTTAGAATCTAATTTGTTACTCTCGCACCAAGCTTTTGATAGAATATTGGCATGTTTATCACGGAAAGAAATGATTGTAGAAGCTTCAACTTTTTTCGTAATAATTACGTCGTTTAAGTACTTCTGTGGTTGTCTTGTAATGATAGTTTTATCATCTGGAACATACCCTGTTAATACATTTTTCAGCTCTTTTAGTGTAAAATGTGAATCATTATTATTTTCGATGAAATTAAAAATCTCTAACATAGCTTCTGTAACTTGATTATTTTGACGAAGTTTCTGAAGAGGCGATTATTCTGAAGATTTATTTGAGAAGTTTGTTAAGCAAACAGCATGGTATTTTGCTTCAGCAGCAATCAAATTATATTGAAGAAGTATATGTGCTTTCACCAATTCTCCAAAATTGTCATCACGTTCTTCTGCTTTTTTGATAGCAGTGTCTTTAAACTCAAAAGTAGTCACATTTCTTATTTTGCGTCTATATTTTTCTTTATCTCTGTGGCCACATCAGCAGCTTCACCGAAAAACAAACAATGCTTCTTAAAATCAAATCTTTCACTTCGTCTTTTGCAGTGTACAGATGGAGAAGCTAAAGTTTCTCCTTGTTCTAGTCGCCGTTTTGCTGATTGAATACAGTTTTTACTAATGTAAACACTTCGCAACTTTTCATGCAATTTTACAAAGGTTACTCATTTTAAATGTGATCAATGTGAACGTCGTTTCGTTCGATACTTGCAGTCCTTGAAAGTTGTAATACCACGCACTACTTCAACTAATGATTCACCTTCGGAATCTGACTTATTACACAGAAAACACAAATCAGCCATAGGCGTTGAAATTTTAATAATTCACAAGATGCGATTCAAAACTATTGAATAATTATGCTTTTTTGCCAACTCCTGAAAATGTTTCCCTCTAAATTCAATTTAAAAATCCCCAAAAAGCAATTTAATAGTTCCGTATGACGTCATCTACAAAATCATCTTTTTTTTTTATAAAAAGATAAATACAAATACAAAAACAAATGTGACAACCAGCAACAGGCTCTGGGCCCAACTGGGCTGGTCCTAGTCAAATTATAGACCCCATTGAAGATCAATGGCCCTCTTAAAACTATCTATTCCTTTGCTCCTTACCGTCTCTTCCGGTAAACTATTCCAAGTTCCCACTACTCTGCTAAAATAGTAATTTTTCCGAATTTCCAGGTTAGCCTGAGATTTAAACAGCTTATAACAATGTCCCCTTGTCCTGCTTTCCGTGCAAAAATTTAACCCTGTAACATCTTTCATTTTGATAAATTTAAACAACTGAATCATGTCCCCTCTGGTTCTCCTTTGCTCAAGACTATACATATTAAGCATTCTAAGTCTGGAATCATAGTCTAAATTAGAAAGTCCATTCACTAACCTTGTAGCCCTCCTTTGTACCCTTTCCAATAAATTAATATCTTTCTTAAGATAAGGAGACCAAAACTGAACAGCATACTCTAAATGAGGTCTTACCAAACTCCTATATAAAGGCAGAAGAACCTTCTTAGATTTGTTTGAAATAGATCTATTTATAAACCCAAGCATCCTATTGGCTTTGTTACTAGCTATGCTGCACTGTTAACTAAACTTGAAGTCTTGATTTATTAAGACACCTAGATCCATAACATTTTCTGCCTTACTAATGACTGAACCCTGTAAATAATAACTTGTATGCTTATTCCCATGACCTAAATGCAGCACTTGACATTTCCCAACATTTACTGCCATGCCCCATTTGTCTGCCCACTTAATAATATGATCCAAATCCTCTTGCAGCTGATTTACTTGTTCATCATTTTCTACAACCCTCATAACTTTGACATCATCAGCAAAACAATTCATGTTTCCAGAAACATTTTCATGAATATCATTCATAAAAATAATAAACAAAAGTGCACCTAAAACTGATCCTTGGGGAACCCCACTTAAAACCTCACTCCATTTAGAATGATTACCCCTTACAACTACTCTTTGCTTCCTTCCTGTCAGCCAATTCCTAACCCAAACTAAAATTTTACCTCCAATTTCTATATCAGCTAATTTACTGAGTAGTGCAACATGCGGTACCTTATCGAAAGCTTTTTGAAAATTGATGTAAACCACATCTACACACTTTTTGTTATCTAAAGCCATGGTGACCTTGTCATAAAAATGTAATAAATTTGTAGCACACGATTTACCTTTCCTGAAACCATACTGCAAACTAGTCAACAGACCATTATTTTCTAAGAAATTCATAATCTTAATTTTAAGTAAAGTTTCAAAAATTTTGCAAACCCCCGAAGTAAGACTGACAGGTCTATAATTTCCTGCATTACCTCTAGACCCTTTCTTGAAGAGTGAAAAGAACGGGAAAGATTACGGGATACTTTTTTCAAAAATGACATCACATGTGGCAGACACAAAATAGTCACGTGTTCTACGCTATTTTCCAATTTGCGAGGAGTGAAAGTTATATTTTGCATTTTTATGTTTTTTCTAAACAAAACGAGAAGTTCGAAAATGACAAAAAACTCCCTTTTTGTTTCCAAAGTTTTAGCCCCTAAATTTGCCAAGCTTGAAAAACCCATTCTAAGAATTTCACCTAAATTTAGGAGCAAAACTCTTAAATTGGCTACCCTAACATCAAGGTCAGTAGAAAAAACGCTTACCCTGACGTCATGGGTTACTTAAGTTCCGTATCACGTGGTCTCGCTGTCGTCCGCTGAAAGCAAACACTCGGTGCACCTTAAATGATACAATACTGAGAACGCGCGGTTAGAGTTTCTCGAAAACGATTCGACGCATAAAAAACATTTTAATACGAAAGTTGTAGGGAATTTAATCCTCTACAATATTGAAAATATATACAAATAGTGAAAAACCCATAGGAAACGAAATATTTGCAAGCATGTGAAAAAAATTAAAAAAATAGATTTTTGTGACCTTTTGACCTTGGATTTTAATAGACGCGGACAATATTAAAATAAATTAAATCACGTGCTATTTACAAAATTAGTAACATTGCCCCTTTCCTAAAGACTGCACTTCCCGGGTAGTCTAATACCTAGAAAGAAAGTTAAAATTACATCACAATTCACAAATGTAGTTATTGACTGATCACTAGGGTGGTTCAAAAAAAATTTTTTTTTGCTACGGACCAAGGCGCACCCTACTTTTTTTACATTTATGTATAAGATCACTCCCCTAAAATTTCAGCTCCCTACTCTTAATGGAAGATGGTGCTCAAACACCCTTAATTTTTTCGCTTTTTCGTAGTTTTCACAATTTTTGAGTTTTCCTAACTAAAGAGACCATTTTCTTGGAAGAGATTTTGTTTCAATTATTCTCATTTTCCAACTCTCACTTTCCCCATAAATATTAGTTCAAACAATTGGAAAGTTTCTTAATCGTTTGAATACATATAGAACACCTTTGATACAATCGATTATTTAATAGATCGCAGCATACAATGTAGATTACAGTACTA
The DNA here is from genome assembly GCA_038373865.1 of Uloborus plumipes. Classification (NCBI taxonomy): domain Eukaryota; kingdom Metazoa; phylum Arthropoda; class Arachnida; order Araneae; family Uloboridae; genus Uloborus; species Uloborus plumipes. Next base: position 944 of record JAXGGA010020787.1, on the reverse strand, counting down.
CTCGTCTACATGTTGTGCTTTGATTTTCAAAACTTACGCTTGCCAAAATAGAGTTGTGGAAGAACTGTGCAAAATTTTTATTATGTTTTTTAAAGTAGTGGGATGCAGAGAAGAAAATTGCAAGATTTAAAGTTTTAAACTAATAGTGCTAACAGTATCACAAGTAGAATGAATTAAATTATAAAAACTAATTGCACAAAATAAACTATTGTACCTAGTCTAGCATAGAACTAATCTGAAATTTAGGCAAAGATATTTACTTCATGCTTACTTTGGCCATCATATTCCTCACAAGTTCTATTCTTTTTAATAACTTTAAAGCGAAAAAATGTTTGGCAAAGAATTAAACAAACAAACAAAAAAAAAAAAAAAAGAAAGAATGTTGCACATAGAACTTAAAAAATACTTTAACAAGTTTGTAACTTCAACTGTAAGCTTTTTATAACTTTATAGATAAATCTATGATCACTCTGGCTGATTTTAAAGAGATAATTGAGTTATTATTAGTCAATTAGGGAGCCTATCTGAGAAAATCCAGTCTCTTATATGCCTCAAAATATGTATGTTCCTATATAAGAAAGAGATTTTTCATATAATCTAATCATGAGAGAAAAACCTAGATACAACACTTCCTATAATTTTAGCACTTTTTTGTACAGTAAAACAAATAGATTGAACTTTAATAGATGCTCCATTTGCTATTAAAACTTCTGGGAATATCTGAACTTGGAAAAAACCTTATAAGATATGAACGACCTGGAAATTGAAATAACAACTAGGACAGTTTTATTAAAGTACTTGTGACACCTTTCTGGTGAATTAATTAGTTTGACGTACTTTTTTGTATCAAATTCTAGTTGAAAGAAAAGCAAGTTATTATAAAAATAAAGATGTGAAATATAGCAAGTGTAGTACAGAAAAATTGGATTTTTTTCAAACATGAA
>JAXGGA010020786.1:0-17674 GCA_038373865.1 Uloborus plumipes | reverse complement strand
GTTGTTGATTGATTACACTAATCTAAAAAAAGACTGTTTTTTTAATTGTGAAAAATACCTGATCTTTAGTGTAAAATGATGCGCTGAATAGATATATGTAAACAGTTTATCTCCATAACAAATTTTTTGTCACATTCTTCTGAAGTTTGAAAGAAATGCGCATACTCATATGCACGATAAATACTAAAATGACTCATGAAAATCTTGGCTATCGTTCCTTCTTTTTGGTAATAAGCACTAAGAAAATCCGTGTAAAGGGTCTAGCATTTATTCACTTGAACAGTAGTATTAGAACTCTCAAAGATGCATTTCTAAACTTTACAGCAATTCTGGTTTTAAGCCTGGCTTTAAATCTGGATCTGACTTTATTCAAATCCAGCATCAGGTCACAAAGTCTTTACAAAGTTTTTGAATACGCTTTTTTATATGAAGGACCAGAGGAATAATAGGTAAGTTACTTTTTTTTAATTTCAATTATTACTCTTACCATTGCTGTCCCCCTCGCCAAAGGGAAGAAGCATTGAGTAAAACGTAAGCAATTAATCCAGTTCGTTTAATTTTAAGCCATAAATAATAGTACCATGATATTTGTTGTAATAGAGTTTATCTAATTAAACTTTCAAATATCCATACGTCTCCTTCACTTTGACTGACTATATTAATGTTACCGAAAGCAACAAGTCTCTATCACGAAATAGTATAGCTTTTAAGTTAGTTTCGAAAGTGTTAATGCCAAGTTTTATCTGTGCGATGTCTGTTCGTTTAATTTTAAGCCATAAATAATAGTACCATGATATTTGTTGTAATAGAGTTTATCTAATTAAACTTTCAAATATCCATACGTCTCCTTCACTTTGACTGACTATATTAATGTTACCGAAAGCAACAAGTCTCTATCACGAAATAGTATAGCTTTTAAGTTAGTTTCGAAAGTGTTAATGCCAAGTTTCATCTGTGCGATGCTAAAATCCTAACGTATCCATGAGAGTCGATATTTTTACTGTATACTAAATCATTTTTCGTGAAGTAAAGATCTTTAAATCATTTATGTTTGCATTCAATTTTAAATGCACAGAAAGTGATTCAATTCTGGTAGCGTGTATCACAAGAACTGGTGCTATTACGATTGGTCACCATGTGTAGTAACAGCAAACCTGACTATCTATTTTCACATTTCTTGTCGTTATGACAAGGTTTTAATTGTTAATTATGAGTTTTTATCGTTACAGAATATAGCAAAGCACAGTAATAAATACAGCACTATTTTCATTTCATCGTAAAAAGTAAAAAATGCATGGTATTCGCGGAAAAAAAAAATAAAAAAAACATAAATTCGACCATTAATTGTTTAGATACATTATTAAATCAAATAAATTAAAATAAATAGATAAATAAAAGAGAAAGGAATTAAAATTTGTAATATTCAAAACGTTTTCCTGTAATTCACACGAGCAATATTTTGGAAAGTAACAGGTGTTGTTAATATGATCATTTCTTTACAAAGTTTTATCTGTTCTGTTACTCTTGAAATTATCTCACTAAAAACTCTGTCTCGAATTTGCAACTCTTTGCTTTGACATGATAATCTTTCACATAATTTTAAAAATAAGAAAATGTGTTGAAAATAAGTGGAAACTGTTAACTTTTCTCATTTAAAATAGAAATAGTCGAAATTTAAGGGATGTTTTGACATAACAGAAAACAGTGGGAACATAAAGATTAGAACTGAGGATATTTTATTTATGATTGCTCTGTGTAGATTTATAAATGTATGAATACTCTGCGATACTGATCTCATCAAAAAATGTGTATAGAATATCGAAGCATAATAAAAATAAGCTAAATATGCTTTGTAGTAAAATATTTAAGCAGGGAGGGAAAAGTTATGTTTTGAAGCAAATATCCCCAAAGCGTCTTCTAAGTAGTGGGTGTTTATACTAAATTATTCAGGAGCAGTTAGAACTTCTTTATTTTCTCATAATACAAGCAAAAGTGAATTCAGTTTTTTTTTTTTCATCTTTTCCAGGAGACAATTTTATAGCTAAAAAATTACGTTTATATTAAATGAGAATATTTAACTAGAAGTACATTTGAACGTATGACGTATTTTTTTTTCAGACTTTGAAGTAAAACAAAAATACACATTTTTGATTAAGCCATAAGGGGAAGTTCAAGATTACTAAACGAGTAGCTTTTAAAGCTCACCATTAAAAAGTCATTGATCAATATGAGTTGAAAAATAGATTGTCCGATACCCTAATATTCTGGTACTAATGTACGGGGAAGGGAGATGTATGTGAGTTTAGTATGTTAACGCTGTACTAAACTGAAGTTGCACTAAAAATCTCCAAAAGCAAAGCTTTGAGAACAGTCAAACATTTTGTGCTTATGTGGTGACAATTTTAATGTATTAACTGTGTTAAATGTAATTTTATAAGGTGTTCTTCTCGTGGAAACACATTTTAAACTAACTAATAAGTGAAACTTCACTGTCATCAATGTATGAGCATTCAGGTTCAAATCTATGATATTGTAGAAAATTTTTCATTAAAATAAGAATTTTTTTTTTTGCAAGATCGAAAAGAGCCTTGCCGAGAGATAAAAAAGTTATAAAACAGTTATATTCATATTTTTACTTCATACTTTATAAAATTATCTAATCATATAAGTAAGAGTAAAAAAAAAAAAAAAAAGAAGAAAAAAACTTTGACACGTTAATCTGATGGGAACTTGCCTTTCACACAGTTGTCGCTATTTGTAAAGCGTTATCTATTTTCTGGTAGTTCATGTACGTTTTGAAAATGATAACAACAATGAAATGTTTAAACAAATACATTTTTACAGGTATCGGTTTAGGTTTCTTCCCCCTTTTTTCCGCACATGAGCTTCCATTCTGCAATTGGTTGAATGACATGTGCTTTTATCGCTAAAGCTGGTGTAAACAAAACCTGCTTTTCAGTAGTTCATATGAGTACTCAGAATGATAACACCAGTCAAATAAATAAATTTTTACTACCATCATTTCAAATTTGCCCTTCTTCACCTTCTTTCCCACATTTTAAATTCTGCACTGTTGTCGTTTGTTTGAAATACATACTTTTGGATCTTTCTAGTTAGGAGGAAAATATTTGGCTTGTCAGCATTTTAATTACGTTTTTGCAATGATTAAAAAAAAGACGCTTAAAATAAATGAAGTTTTAAGCAGCGACTAAGATTTGTGATTCTTCACCTTGTTTTCTCCCTAATCTTGCAATACGAGTTATATTTTTATTTGCTTCAAAGACCCCTTTTCATAAATCGCAACTCGGCGGGAAAATACCCGTAAGTCTAGGGTTTCAGCTATGTATTAAGAACAAACTAATACTCAAACATTTTTTTTTATAGGTAATGAGTCAAAATTAAGCTCGACTGGTCATAATTTTACTGTTTCAATGATGTTCTTGCTTTTAAAGCGATAACATTATTATTTTTTAAACTCGACAAAAAATATAGCACTCATAATAAATATTATGGAACATTTTCATAATTTTAATTTCTGCGATACATTTTTGGGAAGATATCACTTGCATAAATTATTGTAAAAACTGGTCATTTCGTGAAGAAATAACTTCCTGAATAACTTTGCGAAACTGTGTATTTGTGTTACAATTCATTCCTTTCCCCCCACTTTTCTGTTTAAATATTTTCAGCGTTAAACTTTCAGAGTTTTAAACAAGAGATACATTCCGTAGTCACAAAATGTGACAGCTTTGATTAAATGGGTTAAATTTGAATCAATAGGATATTCAGTGGAGCATTAAGTTCTTTGTTTAAAATGATAAGCTTCGATGATATTTTAATCAATAAATTTGAGTCTTTTAAAAAAGCTGTTTTAAACATTCAATTAACCCCTTTATGTCCAGTAGCTAAAGTATGGGACGCGCTTGTCAGTAAATGCAGACAAAGACCTGTAATATGTATATCCTTTTACTAAAACTGTTTTTCACAAGTGGAATACTCCTTTTTAAAAAACCACATGAAGCAGCTAGCTGAACATTAGCGTTCATTAATTGAGTTATTTTTAGGTAAATGAGTCAAACAACGATATAGCATGGGTAGTCACAGAAAGTAAGTGTTTTTGCGAACTTATTTTTCATAAAATTAAACTATTTTAAAATGATTTGAGGAAAATAGATCACAGAAGTCTTCCGTAATGTTACTTTGAAAAATAAATCTATCCCTTTTTTGTATAATCATGCTCAATTTGTAGCGTCCTGTTTACGAGACACTGGGAGTTCGTGAGTACAAAAAGCCTAAAACGTTTTCACTTGTGTGTAACGCAATTCCTTAGCAGTTTCGTTTGAAAACGTTTTTTACCCAACTACGGCAAAGCCTAAAGGAAGGGTTATGTTTTTATCAGTCTTTCTATGTTTGTGGTTAAGGATGTTCCACCGTAGCGCCTTAACTATTCATTCGATTTTGATGAATGAGGTGCCAATCGATTCATTTTCGAGTCTCGAGTGTCATTGGCTACTTTTTACTAGAATTTAAAAAGAGGAAAAATCGATTACTCCTAGACAAGCACCGATTTTAACCGATATTTTCGTAGCTAAGTGTGTTTTAGTTCAAAAAAAAAAAAAAAAAAAGTCGCAATCAACGATGAATTTCCAGTATAAGGCTGACCTAGATTTTAGCATGAAATTAGTTAAAAGCAGACAAAGTTGATAAAACTGTTCGGATAATTCCTAGCTCGGTTGAGTATGATAGTTTGAGAGGCAGTGGTAAAATAGTACGTAAAATGCTGCCTCTTATTTTGTGTTGGGGTGTCACAGTACACAAGTTGCAAGGCTGCACTTTGAATGAAGCACTAATTGACGTTGGAAGACGAATTTTTGCAAAGTGCCAAGTTTACGTCGCATTAAGTAGGGTAAGGACATTGGAGGGTTTATTTATAAGCGATCTGGACCTACGGAAACTTTTAAGCAACCCTCATGATTCAGCGTCTTTAATGGAATTGGAAAGGCTGAGAAGTTTTGACACTGCTCAACAAAAATTACCCAAATAACTTTTCATAATTTTTTGTTATGTACATTTAATTTTGTAATGTATATTCATTTGCTAATATACAGTGGAGTAAAATAAAAAAGTTTTAAAAACCTGTAACCCGACTGCAAAAAAGCTATAAAAGTCAGAAATAATAACAAGTTTTAAAAACTATAACCCGACTACAAAAAAAAAGCACTGAAAGGTAAGAAACAAGGTAGGTGCTATTTAATATCATCGTCTTATTAAATAAAACAAGACGTTTGATAGCTTAGCTATACCTGTTTATTTAGTTCTACGACTTGAACCCTTTGCAAGTTCCACATTAACAACATAATTCAATTCAAATGCTGTAGTCGTGCGTTGTCAACTACGGAAAAACAATTTGATAGAATAACATTTTAACCTAATTTACCATTCTTGTATATTATATATATAGGTCAAACTAATATGTTTGCTTATGTATCAAGTTTAAATGCTTGCTTTCTGTAGTTGACAACGCACGACTACAGCATTTGAATTGAATTATGTTGTTAATGTGGAACTTGCAAAGGGTTCAAGTCGTAGAACTAAATAAACAGGTATAGCTAAGCTATCAAACGTCTTGTTTTATTTAATAAGACGATGATATTAAATAGCACCTACCTTATTTCTTACCTTTCAGTGCTTTTTTTTTGTAGTCGGGTTATAGTTTTTAAAACTTGTTATTATTTAACTTGTTATTATTTCTGACTTTTTAGAGCTTTCTTGTAGTCGGGTTACATGTTTTTTAAAACTTTTTATTTTACTCCACTGTATATTAACAAATGAATATACATTACAAAATTAAATGTACATAACAAATAATTTCATGCTAAAATCTAGGTCAGCCTTAAACTGGAAATTCATTGTTGATTGCGACTTTTGTTTGAAGTAAAACACACTTAAATACAAAAATATCGGTTAAAAATCGGTGCTTGTCTAGGAATAATCAATCTTTCCTCTTGTTAAATTCTAGTAAAAAGTAGCCTATGACATTCGAGACTCGAAAACGAATCGATTGGCACCTCATTCATCAAAATCGAATGAATAGTTTAAGAGCTACAGTGGAACATCCTTCACCACAAAAATAGCCAGACTGATAAAAACATAACCCTTCCTTTAGGCTTTGCCGTAGTCAGGTAAAAATGTAGCTTACCTTTTAGTCTACTTCTTGAGATTACGGCATGTAACATTCGTCAAAGTGCATCAAAGGTTCCGAGCTTTCAAGATTTCATGTAATGCACAGAAATCATGTAATTCAAAATGAAACTTTTGCCTATTTAAATACAAGTTGTCACGTCACGAGAATCAAGTGTTGTCAAAACAAAAACCTTGAAATTCAAGTTTAACTGGAAAAATGTATGTGCAAAATAATGAATTGAAACAAATACTTAATAACTATCTTCTACATATATATTGCTTTAAACTAATTTCATGCTAAAATCTAGGTAAGCCTTACACTGGAAATTCATTGTTGAACACACTTAGCTCCTAAAATATCGGTAAAAATCGGTGCTTGTCTAGGAATAATCGATTTTTCCTCTTGTTAAATTCTAATAAAAAGTAGCCCATGACACTCGAGACTCGAAAACAAATCGATTGGCACTCCGTTCATCAAAATCGAATGAATAGTTTAGGAGCTGCGGTGGAACATCCTTAACCACAAACATAGCCAGACTGATAAAAACATAACCCTTCCTTTAGGCTTTGCCGTAGTCGGGTAAAAAGGATATATTGTTGAATTTCAACAAAAGTAATATTTTATGAATATTAATCTTAAACCAGTCAAATTGATCGACACATTTTAAGTGCATCGATTATAGTTCTACTATACCTTTCTTACAGAAAAAAGAGCTATCTCCCAAAAGTGATTTGCCATTTTATTTTTCAAGGTTATGAGACACTGGGAGTTCGTGAGTACAAAAAGCCTAAAACGTTTTCACTTTCAGTTTCGTTTGAAAACGTTTTTTTTATGTGATAACATAAAATCTCATCTTTAATTATAAGTTAATTATTAGTCTATTATGATTCAAGGACTAGTGTCTAAGTTGTAGAAATGGCTCCTTTGTGCAGTTTTTTTTTTAATTTTTACCAACGAACATACTTTAGTAAAATTGCTAACCAAAAATATTACGGTCTTATTGCGTTGCGCTCAATGTCCACCGCCAATGGTGCAATGAAAGAAGGATGTGGACGCCAGAATGGAATGAAATTGGCTTTACTGACGAGTCTCTCTTCAGTCTGCAACACCACGATGGTCGGATTCGAATCTGTAGACACCGTGGAGAGATAATGCTAAACAGCTGCGTTATGCTCCATCACACTGGTCCTGCACCGGATATTATGGTCAGGGGCTGTATTGGATATCACTCTCGCACTCCTCTAGTACGCATTGCTGGTACTTCAAACAGCCAGAGCAAAATCTCTGAGATGTTGGAGCCAGTTGTCCTTCCTTACCTTCAGGGATTACCCACAGCCATATTTTAACAGGATAATGCACGACCACACGTAGCACGCATTGTCCAAGGGTTCTTCATCAATCTCCAGAGTGAGTTGCTTCCTTGGTTGGCTCCCTCTCCGGATGTTTCGCCGATGGAAAACATGTGGTTTATGGTTATTCAACGATTGATCCAGATTACATCCTCAGCTGCTACAGCAGATCCATTTTGGCAACATGAGGAAACTGCTCAGTCTGTTGTACCCCAAGAACGCATCCAAAGTCTCTTTGAATCAATGTCGAGGCGTGTGGCAGCGGTGATCTGCGAAAAAGGCGGCTACTCTGGCTACTGATTTTGGCAGGAACGACACTTTACTGAAGTCTATAAATTTAATCATTTGATACTTGGTCATCAATAGTTTTTGTTGGGATATCTCTAGTCTTTCTTGGTTTTGCAATTTGGGTGGCCAGCAGTGTATTTAAAACATTCCAAGTAAAAATTTTAAGCAGATAAAAATTGAAAAATAATGTTTAAAAAAACTTGGGCCCAAACTGGTTGATTAAATATTTAAGGAAAAATGGTTTATATGTGGGAGTGACTCGTTACAATAAAGTCTGATTATTAGACTAAATTTACTATATATTTTAAAAACTTTCATATTGTTGATATTAATTTAAAAAAAAAGGATGTTTGATTATGCGAGAATTACATCCATGCATATTTGTCAAGAACGGTTTATTGCATTTTATTAGTAGTTTTAAAGGAGTTATTGATATTCTTTTTTTAATTCATTTCCATTTCTAATAATACTCCCTAACAATGTTAGGTAAATAAATGTAGAGATGACGATCTATCGTTCTTATATATTGTTAGAAGCATAAGGTCTCCTCCCTTTTAGCTACTAATTTTTTTTCATCATTTATGCATGTCAAATTACCAACAGCTTGGTTATGATACCTTGAGACTGCACTTTTGTCCTTGTTTTGGACTCGTCAGTCAAGAACAATCAGTAATCAAGCTGGAGGCAGATGTCTTCTCGTTGAAGCCGAGGTTACCTTTAAACTGGTAGTTTAAATGTGACTTTAGTTTTGTCTTACTGTCCTGCCTTTGCATTGGTTTTTATCAGGCAATTTGCTGCGCAGCACATAAGATTTGCCTTCATTTTTCGAATTGAACCGCACCATTGTTTCCAAACGCCTGTTGACTTGGTAATTCAGCTTCAATTTCAGCTTCAAGTTGAGGGAACCTCCTTTCAGTTCGGTTAATGACTATTTCTAACTAAGGGGTCCATAAAGTTCAAAACTGCAGTTTTAGGATCTCACAACCTGGCTGCTGGTTTAATGCGTGTGGTTCTTATTTTGTTCTGGCTTATGGACGGTAACTTACTGCATAGTACCTACTGGTTAATTACTTAGTTGCGAAAAATCTTCCTTTGTTACTTTTCAGGAAAATTGTGTTTATTTCTCAGAAAGAAGTTTCACCCTTAGTTACAAAGAGAGGAATAGGAAATATGTTCATTCCTTAGTTATGAGGTGTGTTTTGTTGATTTTTATCAGTTCGTAATTTAATTGCGATCTATCTTTCTTTATTAAAAAAAAATACTGGTTATTTCTAATAGTGCTCCTCCGGTAACTTGAGCTATGATCTTGACAATGTTTGCCTCTCTTTGGGAAATTCAGTAAAAAAAGAATGTGCTTTTGGAGCGGATTGGAGTTTAAATATTATATGAAAGTAACCTAACTCGATTTAGAGCCAAATACACTTCCCTGTTATTACCCCCAAAAGAAGTAAATATTGTCAGGTTCATAGCTCACCGTTTCAGAGGTGAATTATAGCTATGAATCAGTTTTTTAGTTGTGAAGGCTGTATAACACATTCTTATGCCTTAGTTTTTAGAATAGGAATGCTTTTAGGGTGTTAAATTAAAAAATATATATCATATTCCGAGCTTTTAGTCGCAAGATGCTACTAAATCCTAAGTAAAATTTTAAACCCGCTTTAACGAGATTTTGTGAAGATATTTTGTTTTTAGTTATTGGTCATAAAAACAGATTCGTTAACGTATGAACCACTCGTTTTCCTTTTGAAGAAACCTTAAAATGCCATATTCAATTATTAAGCGGTCCCCTACGCCAATCGTAGTCATCACTTTTCCCTTATGAATTTGTTTTCCTCAGCTAACATCGATAAAGAAAGCCGTTTTGTAGTTTTACATTTGAGCCGGATGTTCTGAATGCGTTTTTTCCTTCTTTTTTGATTTTAAGAATTCATAACCACCGAATCTAAAATTATTCTTTCATACCATAAAGCAGTTTCCTTTTTCTCTATCTGTTTTCTTTTTCTTCGCGAGTTCCTTTTCTTATTTCCGCATTTTTCGCATTGACTGTTAGTTGTACGTTGGCAGTTTTTGCAATGATTATGGTTTTGAAATCGGTATTGTGGTGTGAAATCCATGCTACAAGCTGGAAAAAAAATACCAATCAAATAACATCATTTTTTCCACGATTATAATGTATTGTAACAAATAGGTGGTTGAACGTATAGTGCTTCCATGATTTTCTTTACGTGTTACAATTTAGAAATACAGTAGAACCTAAATTTATTCAAAAGATTCGGAATAGGCTACCTTTGATTAATCGAAATTTCCATATAAAAGAGGGTATTTACAAGCTTGGCTATCAGAGGATCCCGGCAAATTATTTCTGGGGTCTTACTTAAAACATGTGTACATTTATAAAACTATTGTCATTTTTAATTATAGTACAATAATTATAAAAATGAAATTTGTACATTATATATATCGCCAGTTAAAAAAGGAATGCAAAATTCAAAAGGCAAAACGAAGAAACTGAGTAATGTTTGTTGTATCATTCATATCGCGGTTTTGTTTGTTGACTGAAAACATAAATACTTAATACAGTTACTTTGAAGTGACATTGTTAACTAACAAAAGGAAATAAAATAAAATAAATAAATTTTTTCAAGCGAACCGACTTTCGTTAAATGAGATTCCGGTTAAAAGTGTTACAGGTAATCTAGCTCCACTATTTTCGGTATAAAACTATGCTACAATTTTACGACGGCATAAGTAGAAATATAGTATTTCGTGTAGTTGTTATGAAATAAGTCAAATTTGTGTATCTTAGTTAAGTTTAGGTTGTTAAAATTTCGGCTTATGTTTTGGTGACAGACACGAAACATCTGAAAAATATTTCAAAGCAAAAATCACTTTTCGGAACGCTTCCGAAATAGAAGATATTTTGGGACTTCATTTTAAACGGCGCAGGAACTTTTACTGTAAAGTATCCGAGTAATTTTAATAAATGATGATTTGCTAACAACAATATCATGGCGAAATATTTGCTACGTCTTTCATAGATGGAAACTGAAAGATGCTCTTCTGATCAGATGTTTTAAATACGAGTTTCTAAAATCACCATCTTCGCAGTAAACCTTTCGCGTTAAAATATTATGTTGACTCTTTTGCCCTAAAATTTGAACCAACATGAAATCTCAAACCGCTGAAGTAAGTTGCAGGTGTTTTATTTTCTTATTCTCATCATTGTCACTTTGATTTGAACAGCTCAAGTCATGAAGGGAAATTGCCCCCGTCTTTTTCATTGATACCAATGTTCAACAAATTTTCTCTTTCTGTAGAGGCTCTTTTCAAGTATAAGGATCTTGTGAGGTGTTGATTACAAAGATTCTTCAGAGATCGTTTTTCCAACAAAAAGTAGCACCGTAAACTCTTACCTCATAACCATCAAAGAACACGGATTAAATAAATAAAACCTTCCTGGCGCCCTACTCATTAATTTTTGAGATGACCCCCCCCCCACGCCCACCGTCCAGTGAGTAAAGTACTACCGGTTGACTGTGCCCTGAAGCACTACAAGTATTAAAAAAAATATTTTACTAGCAAAGTTAAATTTTATTGGTAATAACTCGGTTGCTTTGAGAAAAAAAAGCATGTGTCGTCTATTGAAAATATTAAGTAGCAAACCAAAAATTTTTTATCTCTGAAAAAAAATGAATCATAGTTACAATAAAAATAAACTAAAAATTAAAATTAATAATTTAGCTCCATGTTTTTTTGTCAGTATCATTTGTTTCAGTTAGATTTTCTCTTCAAGCACTGCGTTGAATATTTGTCAAGAAATTCACCAAAAATGAAAAGAATACATTTTTTAAAACATTGAAAAAAGTTTTATATTACGAATTAATTGTCAGCTATTTATTATTAATTAGTAATGCAGGTGAATAATTTAAGACATGTTTACTTGAAATTGTCTGGTCTCTTTTGGATTTCCGTTAGGCTTTTTCAAAAAGTGAAATTAAAAAAAAAAAAAAACTGTAATTAGTGTCATCAATATTTTAAAAAAGTTGAAAGAGTATTTTAGTATGAACACATTTATAATATTCAGACTTAGAAATAGTAGTATATTTAAAAAACATCTACACCCTCTTTTGCCATTGTGCAAGTAAATGATTTTTCTAAACAATTGCTGTTGGCAGTGCTTTCAATTGAAGCTAAGTTTTTGGTTTCCCTGAAGTAAGGAGCAAAGGAAATATATTTAAAATTGTTTTCATAAAGCGCGAACCCCTTCTCCCCCGTCTATCTACTGCATGAACTACTGCCGGGCCCGTCATTTAGGGGTGTCAGGGGGGGGGGCAATTACCCCTTCCCTTTGAGAAACCAATGTAATTACATGTAAGTGAGTGCGGTTTTTGGTATTTCCCGATGAAATTGCATTGTGTTGGCCCCCTTTGACCCCCTCCCCTGGAAAAACTTGATGAGACGGGCCTGACTACTGCTCGAACTGATATTTGAGTAAGAGCTATGATTGTAGCTGATAGGCCCCAGCTAGTATATAAAAAAGGGGAAAATATAAAAGAAAACAGAAAGGAAGAAAAAGGAGAAAGAGAACTAAGAATTGCAATTAAAGCTAAAACGCATTTAAAATTTGAAAATAATTATTTAGAGTAACATTTTCAACCAACAAAACTTGTTATAATAAAGTAAAATATGTTACTTAAGAGAAATCACACGAATAAAAACCTAGTTTTAAAATAATTCAGATTTTCACACACATTTGCTTTGCTTTAATATGCTTTAAAAATGAAATATTAATCCTTAAAAATAAACTCCTGGTCATTTAACCTCACTTTATACTGGTGCATCTGTTTGATTCAGAATAAGCTACAAGATGACTTTTAGAGAAGAAATTGATGAGCCAGAGAAAGTTCTCGTATCCCGTTTTTAAGCTGCAAATGAGCTAGAAATATAGCATTACAATGCATATATCAGAGGGAAACGCGACATTAAAAGACACCACCTTTATAAGACATTGACATAAAAGTGCTTTCTCGACGAAAATAACACGATTTCGTCAAACAAATCCGATAAATTTCTTCGCATCAAAAGATGATAATGCAAAATATATTTTTAATGCCTTAAATTGGGTATATTGAATGTAAATGAGATATCTGAATGACTGATTTATTTTCTGAAATATATATACAGGGTGTCCACTCCAATCGTGGACCAATAGCTAATTTCTAAACCGTTAGAAATAAGCATATAGTTTATTTGGGAAAAAATCTCCAAATTATGAAAGGAATTTTAGGTCTATTCAATGTTTTTCAAAAAATCAAATTTTGAAAGCGTTACGAAATTTAAATTTTTATACAGGCCCCCAGTCCTATCAATCATATTTAGTAAAACATTCTTGACACTGTAACGTTTAAAACTAAAAAAAAAATCACTCTTCTACCACAAAAATTGACCGAGTTATGACGTTTTGAAAAATCAAGATTTTGAAGGATTTCGCATACGGTCCCTTAAGCGAGCTCTCAATGACGTCATGAAACAATGCAAAATCTTGATTTTTCAAAACGTCATAACTCGGTCAATTTTTGTGGTAGAACAGTGATTTTTTTTTAGTTTTAAACGTTACAGTGTCAAGAATGTTTTACTAAATATGATTGATAGGACTGGGGGGCTGTATAAAAATTTAAATTTCGTAACTCTTTCAAAATTTGATTTTTTGAAAAACATTGAATAGACCCAAAATTCCTTTCATAATTTGGAGATTTTTTCCCAAATAAACTATATGCTTATCTCTAACGGTTTAGAAATTAGCTATTGGTCCACGGTTGGAGTGGACACCCTGTATATATATATATATATATATATATAATATATATATATATTGCTATTCCTGTTGAAATATTATTATCATTGAATTTAATTTTTGTATTTAGTACATTTAAACCTACCGTTAAATGTTATTTTAAAACTAATGTCGATTCGAACTAGAATTTTGGATAAATAAGGTTCAACTGTATGTCCTATCCATTGTACGTTTAGTTACGGATTTACGTGTTTGAAAGTCAGTTGCAATGCATTTTTAGGGCCAATTAGAGGTGAACAGAATTACGTGAAATATGTTTGGTGTGCCTTTTTTAATCCTTTTCTGAGCCCAAAAATGAGCCCCTATGTTATCGAGGCCTCTCGCAATTGCGACATTTCCGACATGGTAATCTTCTGATAAAATGTTACATTGAATAGAGCTGAACCTTGTTCTAAAATTTAGTGATTATTGCATGAAACGTAATAAAGGTGATTAAAATGTCTGTAAACCCTTTATAAATGAGTGAATGGGATTTTTTCTCTCAACGTGCTTCTATAAAGGGCAGAAACAAGGGACGGAGTTGGCTTTTCTGTATAACTATTATTACTATTTTTAACATGACGCGATAATTACCTTTTATTGTCTTGAAGGTCAAGTATACACACTATTATCCAGCTCAAATTAAAGTAGTAGATCCTGCAAAATGGACAAATTTATTTGCACAGATAACTGGTCAAAAGAAATGCTTTAGTACATTTCCGCCAACTTATTCATTTACAGTTGAACAGTTCAACTTATTTGTTATTAAAAGATTATATATGAACGACATTTAGGACATTTTGAATAAAGTTGAGCAAAGTATAGCATTATAGCAATATAAATCTTGGAACTATCAATCTGAAGGTAAATTTAATCAATTTGGTATTATAATGACGTTCATGACCTTTTATGTTGTAGGATCTAATTGAGTTTCATAAATCTGAAGACATATATTTCATCATGCTCATTTTTTTATTAAATCGCGACATGGATATCTCGTCAACGTTAGGTTAAGTTTAGACATGCTTTTTTTAGTTAGACATGCTTTTTCTTCTTCAGGAAAATCAATACACTATAAAGTTCTCCGTTTGATAAAGAGCAGCAATCTGGCTACCCCAAACTATTCCCCAGAGCTGATTAAACGTATGATACCATAATCAATCTCATATTCACTGGTGTATGAGGGCACTTATTGAAGACGATAGGATTTTATACGGACAGGAAGGAAAACTCCATCAATCTACGGTGAGTTTTTTTTCTTCTTGATGATCCGTCAACGTTCGCTTCAATCAATGCAGACCTCTGCCATGCAAATTCTACTGGATAGCTGAATTTGCAATCCGGGATTTCGTTTTCTGCTTTTATTTTTCCAGTTTCTCCCAAAAGTTTTTTTTTTCTTTCCAAAAAGATTTGAAAATGTTCTTTTTAAAAAGAGTCACGAAATGTGGGAAAGTTTTATTTGAAACTGCCGGAGAAATTGAAGAATTTGGTGCTTTCTGTTTGTTCAGGCGTGTGTAACTCTTTCTGAATCTTGAATGGATTTTGGCCCAGAGTTCTGTATCTAAGAAAGCATAAAAAATGGAAATTGCATTTCGTGAAATAGACTTTTTCCTCTAAACACAAGCGAAAGTTACAAAATTCTAAAATGAATCTTTAATATGTGGAGAAAAATGGACTAAATATCATGTTCATTTGAAAAATAAACTGTTTTCCGAGAAATCGTAAAAGAAACGTCATGAATTATTAAAAGCATTGATGCTGCAAAAACAGCTACCAAGTACAATTTGAAACTAATTCTTGATTTAAAAACTATCAATTACGTTTTGATTATTTAAAAAATCCAGTGATTTCAAACCTGGTTTTACGCTTGCAACATTTAATTACACCTTATATTTCAATTTCTTCTGTTCCACAAAATCCAGCCAATAACCATTGCGTTTTAGAAAGAGCTAAGCAATAAATTAATATAAAACTCAAAACTCTTCTGCACATGAAAATAATTACAATCCGCTTCTATCTTCTTAGGAATATAAATACTGAAACTCTGAATATAGCTATAGCAATATTTCCATAGTACAATGATTTGTTCAGGAAAATATGTAATCTTGGTAAGGATTTGCTCTAAATGCAACAAAATTACTAGGCATAAACGATAGTCATAATAAAATGATCATGATCCTTAAGAGTCGATGTCATATATGTAGGCAAAGTCGGGTAGTTTTTTTTTCTTTAATCTTATTAAAAGCTAGCAGTTGATTTAGCAGTTGAGCAGTTTGATTTTTTACAATATATAAGTTTACTAAATATTTCGTAGATTAACGAAACATGTTTATTTCTTCGTCACAACCAATAAAACTTGTTCTTCAAACTTTTTTTTTTGTGGTAGGTATATTTATCAACATTGTAAAAGTGAATTACAGTTAGATATCGACGGTTTTGTTCGCACAAATTAATCGTTGTATCAGGTCGTCGGAGTCGGAGTCATGGATTTGAGTCAAAGTCGGTAATTTTTTCTTCTTAGTCTGCAGTTCTGTCAAGGGTGTAGATTCAGAATCGGATTTATTTTTCAGGAAAAGAGTCAGAGACGGTTACTTTTACTGCGACTCCACAGCCGTCTTTTGCTATCTGTCTTTTTAGTAGGAGTTTATATAAGAGTTATGTAGGAGGTTATTATGTTATAACCTCATATCTCTTCTTCTTTTTTAACAAGTCATTTACGAAATTATTATGCACTTTTAAAATGTGTCATATAGCATTTTTTGCAAGCCATGCACGATAAAAATAATATTTAAATCTCGTCTTTTTATATCAAAAGAGACATGGCATATATATCGCCTGGTTTAAAAAAAAGTTTCTTAAAATTTCATGAATGCGTCATACTAAACACTTGTTATTTCGCATTGTTAATTAAAATATAAAATAGCAAAGCTAGTAGAAAATAATAAATTTTTATTAAAGTTGGGCAGTGTGCAAGCAAAAAGTATATTAATGTTTGTTTCGAAAAAAAATCTTCTTTTAGAGTGAAAAATAATAATATATTAACCTTCACTTGTTGCATATTGACAATATAGTTTTTCTTATAGTGTTCGTCTTCGAAAAACAATCTTGAAGAAGCGTTTAACGACGAAACGTTTTCTCTCCAAATTCTAAAAATTTCTTATAAAACTCAAATTTTGTTACATTTGTAATTTTTAATTTCTAAAATTTTATTGTCCGTTTAGTTTTTTCCTTAAAGTTCGATCAAGCGAATGAAATATGTAACAATTTCTCGTAGAAAATGGGGCATACCGTTGGTGTAATTGGAAAAAATGCGATTAAACAGAAGGAAAAATAAAACTTATTTTCCAGTTGAACAATTTGATTTTTTTTAAAAGGATATATTGTTGAATTTCAATAAAAGTAATATTTTATGAATAACAATCTTAAACCAGTCAAATTGATCGACACATTTTAAGTGCATCGATTATAGCTCTACTATACCTTTCTTACAGAAAAAAGAGCTATCTCCCAACAGTGATTTGCCATTTTATTTTACAATGTCCACCATATTTCATCGTTTAATATTTCTCCATATTGTATTTCCCATTTGGCAATATAATTCACGACTCAGAGAGATCTTTTTCTCAATTTCTTTAATTCTTTTCTTGTTAAAAATGATGATTCATGATGGCTACAGCAAGAGACGGCAGTTCGAATTATATTTTATACATTTCTCGGAATCGTTTTCAGCTATGACCAGATCAAGCTCTTTAAAGTACTCAGCTTGCAAATTTATTGGTTCAATTTCTCAAGGAAAAAGAGCCAGCGTATCTTCAAGAATGAATGGATGTTTTCCGCACTTTTATCCAAAATGGTTCTGAGCCTTCTACAGGCAGTTCAAAATGGCGAATTGCGGTATTTTGGGGATTCCATTTGGAGTATTAATGATCAAATATATTTCTGTGTGGATTTATGGTTCTGTGGTATAACTGAAATGAGATTTTTTTTTTGTGACATTGCTGGAATTTATGTTTCATGGTC
>JAXGGA010020785.1:0-17680 GCA_038373865.1 Uloborus plumipes | reverse complement strand
GTAAAACTAGCAATTTTAGAATAAAATTTAGCGGTATTTTCTTTAAAAACAACAGTATAATACTGCCAGTAGAGGCTCCAGTTTAAAACTGTAAAACTAACTATTTCACAGTTTATTACTGTAAAATTAGCAATTTTACCATAAAATTTAGCGGTATTTTCTTTAAAAACAACAGTATAATACTGGCAGCAGAGGTTCCAGTTTAAAACTGTAAAATGCAATATTATAAACTGAAACTAGCTACTAATTTTACAGTTTATTACTGTTAACTAGCAACTTTAGTTTGCCACTGGAAAATTAACCCATTAACCGCCGAAACTCGAAATCATTATTTGTTTTTGATACAAATCATAAAAGTTACTATTTTGAGCCCATACAATAGTATTATGCTGCAAAAAGAATAAAATTCCACTTACATTTAGAAATATAGGGTGTTGCGTTGACGCAACGTCAGCGGAAAAGGGGTACGGATGCTAAGTAGTTCTATTTGATACAATTCCGCAGTTTCAATGCGTTTTAGACAGTTAAAATTTGTATGAGCTTTGATGTGGTTTTGAAATGTGCAGAGAACTTTAGAAGAAAGTAAAAAATGTTTTTTAAAAATCAATCAAAAAATTTTTAATTTAACAAAAACCTGATTATCCAAGGTCATACATGATCAACTTCGTAGCAATCGGGGTGGAGAGCATTATCACAAGCATTGCAACGATAAACAGTTTGACAGTGGCAATGGGGCCGTGTTCAGCCCGATCAATAAGACGTCGGACCCGTAACCGGAGTGTCCCGGGTTTGATCCTAGCCGAGGAGTACTCCACCGTCGTTATGGTGGCTGGGCGAAGTAAAATGGGTCGTGGTCACAAAATCCTTCAAGTTAAGCGATGCCTCTAGGGATACAAAACCAGTTGTTTACTCGGCCCTTGGCCTGGTTCAAAAGAACAGAGCTCTCTGAGCTAAATCGGGCTTCCACCTTAATGGTGCTTATAAGAACGGAAGCCGTACTTGTTCCGAGTTAAATCAGGAAGATCAGTCTACTCGAGCTCGGGTACCCGAGTGGTTTCAGAAACAACACAATGGAAATACTTGCATAGTACCTTTTTGTTATTTGTAAATCTTGCTGTAAAATGCCCCCCAGATACTGGCATTGGAAAGCTGAATTTGCTTGACGGTCCTGTAGCTGAACTTGTCTTCTGCGTATTATTATCAAGGGTGGGGGGCTGCAAAAATTTAGGGCAACCTCTCGTCTAAAACCCCAACAGTGACTTTCTATTTCCTTCTTCAGACAGTCTTGAAAGTTTCCGAGCATTTGTTTGTGCAGCATAGATATAATTTGAAAATATTGGCCAACATTTTTTCTCTCGGACTCTATTTCTATAATTTGAAACTAAATTATTTCACTAATCAACATTACCCATTTCCATGTTATATTGGTCCAGGGACGTCATTTCAAGTTTTTCCGGGGGGGGGGGGGCAAAGGGTCCAAACACAATGCAATTTCACCGAAAAACATCAAAAACCACGCTCACTTATATGTAAATACATTGATTTCTCAAAGCCAGTGGGGCAATTGACCCCCCTGCCCCCCCAAATGACGGGCCTGTATTGCTCAATGATGCAAAGCTGAGGAACAGGAACCTTTTTCGTCTGAATTCTAAAGTAGCAAGAAACGTTCTTTATGGGCTCAATTTTACCGTAAGTAGAACCTCGAATCATCATCACATCAGAGTTTTTTTTTTTTTTAATTTTTTTGTTCAAAAACATGTTTGAATGCTTCTTAAACTAAGATATCTTGTTCTGGGCATTTCAAAAGGCGGAGACGAAAAAAAAGTCAAAACGCGCAGAATAGAAATGCGCGTATGCCTTTCGAAAAAGCAGTTGAGACAGGCAGTCTGACCAAAGATCTGACTACCCCTTTTTCGCTGACGATGCGCTCACGCAACACCTGCTTTTGCGTTCCTTCCCTCCGACACAGAATCAATTCTGAGTGGAATTTTTTTATAAAAGTGACCTTGACTAAGAGTATTTCACATATAAACCCAAACTTTTTTTTTCTTTTCTAAGTGTTTTGATAGAAAAATAGATCACAAATTTGAGCAAAAAAATAGCATGTTAGAACCACAATTTTTATTACATATAGAATAAAATGTTTGAGGCAATTTTTTTTACTTAACATGTTTCTATGGTTGTTCTTAAACCTAAAACTGAAATCGGTATAAAAATTAGTTAAATAGCGATTTTTTTATGATTTTTTATAATGACCGTTGCGTCAACGCAACACCAGCGGGTAATGGGTTAATAACTTTACTGTTTATTACTGTAAAATTAGTTGTATTATACTGTAAAAACATCTACTTTTTACAGCGTAACAGAAGCAAACTTTTAATTAATTGAGGCCGTAAGGCTTTCTATAACACTGCAAAAAATGAACTGTTGTATTTACAGAATAATACTGGCAGCCAAGGTTCCATTTAAAACTGTAAAATGCACAGTAAAAAACGGTAAATTTAGCAATTTTACAGTTTTTTACTGTAAAGTTCGCAATTTTACAGTTTATTGCTGTAAACTTTAGCTGTATTATACTGTAAACATAACAGTATAATACATAACAGTATAATACTGGCAGCAGAGGTTCCAGTTCAAAACAATGAAATGCACGATAATAATTTGTAAAATTTGCAATTTTGCAGTTTAGTACTGTAAAATTAGAAATTTTAGTTTATTACTGTAAAATTTTTAGTTTATTACTATAAAATTAGCTGTATTATAGTGCAGAAACATCATTCATTTTTACAGTGAATCATTGAGTGGTTAAAGCGGAATCATGTTCCATATAAATAGTTTATAACTGAGGTAGAAATCTTTTATAAGCCTTTCACTGAAAACTAATCTTTTACTCCTTTCTTATCAATAAATTCTATAAGAAAGTGCCTGTCTTCCTTGAAGAGATGAAAAAGCGCACAGGAATTTCCTCTTTTTTTCTATACTGAAAATGTATTTTTAGAACACCACTTTTTCCTTCTATCGAATATTAGAATCCTGGAGTCGGAAACATTGTGGAAGAAGGGGAAAATGTTCTTTTTCAGCTTTTTATCGAGTTTGAGTTAAAGTGACCACAAGGGAAGAAAATCGATCTTTTCATGACACTTGCTTCTTATATATTTTTCAATTATGCTTTCTTTTTTAAAGTTCATTCTTATGTATGTGTTAAATGTAAAATGCATGCAAAGGGAAGGGTAAGTATAAACTATTGCATTTCTTACAGAAACAAAATATTTCTGTAAATAGTTTATTTTTGGAGTGAACGTTTTTATGCAATAGCTTTGAAAATCATATCCACAACCTTTTGGTTAGACGGCAATAACGTTTTTTTAAAAGCAATTTTGCCAAAAATAATGAAAAGTAATATTAATTATAAAGTTAAAATGCTTCTACTTTTTATTTAATGCCAAAAATAATGAAAAAAAAGAGTAATTTAATTACGGAGTTTGTTTTGTTATTTAATATAACAAATTAATATTATGGTGGTACGAAATAATATACTGTTCGACCACACAGAGATGGCAAGGCTGAAATTCGGTTTACAACCGGAAATGGAAGGCTTTTGTCAGATTTCTGCGCATCCATAAGCTCAGATTTTTGCATCAAAATTTTAATTAAATTATTATTATTTTTTTAATTTAACTTATTAATTTTAATTTTGTTCTTTTTCTGCAGTACTCCTGCACATTTATGCTTTTCAATTTTGTTTCATATGCTTTTATTTTTATGCGCGAAGTTACTTATTTATTTAAAACATTTTTGTTAATACGCTTTTATTAGTTTCACATTTGGGTTTGCTTGTATATATGTAACTCTGAATAAAAGATAACATTCACGTTTTTCACAAAGATGAAAGTAATATACGTATATATCACAAATATTAATGCTAAAGCCTAAACTATATTACATGTTGAAGTATTACAAGTGTTTCAGTTGTTTGTATGTAACTCCGAATTGAAGATAAAATTCACGTTCTATGAAAATGTACAAGTAATATATTTAATACTGATACCTAAGGTTAAACTGTATTACATGTATTATAAGTGCATGTAAACTAAGTAGATATTCAATACTTTCAAAACTTCTTTTAATTTGATTTACTTTAAAAGCGTATTTTTTAGTTTTTTAAAACTATATTTAGGATTATTTACGTAAATGCAAGCATAAATCTTGGGAAGCTCTTAAGTTACACGTTATGTCAGGGAAGGTGATTAAACTCGAACCGTTTTACGCGACATTTGGAGCAGAAAAATTACGAATACGATGCGCTTCTCATTTATCCGGCTGACAATTTTAATATCCTCCGCATTACAAGATACCCAATCGATATTGCTAAAACAACAGCCAGGACAATTTTAATTAGGTCTCGAAAGAGAATGTCAACGCATTTGCATAGATGCGGCAGTTCCCCGCTGAGCAACTTTCCTTCAGCCAATAGTAAGTCAACCTATTTTAGTGTGATACCGTTATTTATTCCTGGGACGGAATCTCGGAGATAATTTTAATTTGTGAAATAGGAATTGTTATTGTATCGTTGTTAATCTTCTTATATATTACTAGTTGTGTGGCCCGGTGTTGCACGGGCAATCTCTGAACAAGAAAATAACAAAACTTGGAACAAAAAATGAGAAAAATGAATTCCTTTGTATTATAGTAGAAATAAGTTGTCACTTCGAAAACCTTTTTTGGGACATGACTGTGCACCGTGGTTTCACCCGCCTTAATAAGACAACAATTTATTAAAAATCTATTTTAACTACATCACGCTATGATATGTTTATGATAAATTAATCGTAAACAAAAGTATGCGGAGAAACGCAAAAATAAAAGAACCTTTGGAAAAAAATTAGTAAGACGCCCAGTCTTATCAAATATGGATACATATTATTTAATATATAGAACGTATTTTAAAGTACTTCTGTATACACGATACTTTTAGTTTTATTTTCTTTTGTCAAATCACGTATTTAAAACGTCAAAAATCTCACATTTTCTTTTCTCTACTCCCTCAAGTCACATTTTTCTAGTTTGTGATTCAGATTTAAAAAAAATATATATATAAAATAAAAAACAATCTTTTTGAGGAAAAAAATGCTCCAAAATAATCCTTGGGGGCAGAACGACTTTTTTTTTTTTTTTTGGAAAAATGGCCGAAACTCACATTTTTGCGTTTATAAAAATACAGAAAATTGAAAGAAAACTTCAGCCTTAATCGCTGATTTTTATAAACGTCCCCTGACAATATAGAGTTCCTTCTAGAAAAATCTATAAAAAAAGAGAATATCTAACTTTCGTATTTTGATAGAAAACTTTCGCCACTTCGTCCCAAAGCAATCTTTAAGATTTATAAAAACGCTACTGTAATAATGGCTCTGAATAAATACAAAGGGCTGGTAAAATGCGTGGTATAATGCAATTTTTTGGAATTGTTTTTGCTGCAGTTGTGCAATATTTGTTTCTTTTATACTTTTTTTGAATGCAATTCAGACGTTGTTGGTTTCATCAGTTATGCTTAATATTCTCAGTTTTGAGCGTTATATTTGTTCATTTTAGGCGTAATGCCCCAGAAAAATTATTCAGATTGCAACTATTATTAAAGCGACTGAAAATCAGTTAATAAAAAATTCTAAACGAATTTAAAAATATATTCAAAACTTTGATCTGAAAGGATTAGTCAGTTAATTTAATAATCTCTGTCAGTATTAGAAAAATATACCGCTTCAAATTGCCTGAGTACAATTTAAAATTATAAGTATTCAGGTTTTACATTAATGAAACGTAACTAAAAAATGTAGTAGTAATTAAAAAATAAAACATTAAGATTAATTTCTGGCAATAAGTAATTTTACTATAAGGAATTTTTAAGCCAAAATATAACCCATAGCACAAAAATGAAAAATTAATGACAAATAAGAAATTCAATTTCATGCCTATGTGTTTCAAAATGGTTAAGACCACAAAACAAATAATCCTAAATATACTTTTAAAAATCTAAAAAATACGCTTTTAGAGTTATTAAAAAGAGAAGATTTTCAAAACCATCGAATAACCGCTAAGTTTACATGCACATCAACATATATAACAGTTTAGGCTTCAGTAGTGATAATAGTATTAAACATCTTACTTTTACATTTGCAAAGAACGTCAATTTTATCTTTAATTCAGAGTTACATACAAACAACTGAATCACTTAAAATACATCAACATGCAACATTAAGCCTTTAGTATAATAATAGTATTAAATGTATTTCTTTTATATTTGTAAAGAAAGTAAATGTTATCTTTAGCTTGGCAACTCGCGTAATTGTAAGATCAAAATAAGTGTTTTGATGTGCTTCATCCGTTTTTAGTCTACTTTCCTAGTTAAAGTAAAAGAAAGACAAAGTGATTTTTAATCTTACGGAACAATCAAGTAATCAAATATCGAACACAGAAATCTGAAAAGAAATAAAAAAAGAAACGTCTCAAAAAGAAAAAGAAAGAAAAAAATTCTAGGAACATTTTTTTTTAAACTGTATTTATTTTATTATTATTTTGAGCAATAACGCATGCTGATTTTAAATTTGAAACTTGATCATTTATTGATGTGCGTTAGATTTTTTTAGATTACAGTGGCGACAAGAGTAAATTAAGCACGTTGTTATGATATTTTATTTGGAGACAAATTTCTGTTGTCAAGATTAGAAGTGGTCTTCAAGTTTTATTTTCACGTTTTTATTTGAAGGTTTAACTGATGCAGATATTTTTTAAAAAATGATAGAGTGTGTACGATTTTTTTTCTAGAAAACAAATTTATAAATGAAATATAAATTTACAATGAAATAAATAAGCGAAACGTTATCTAAATAATAAATCTCGAGATTACAGATTACGAACATTAAATATTGATAAGAAATAAAAATAGCACAACGGTGCACTCTCTAAGTATAATTTTAATCATAAGTATACCGGTGAATATGGGTGTCAGTAACCAGACTCTTATTACCACATTCCAATTACCATTTTTTTATATAAATATGCCTCGTATTACCTAATCTACACTGCAAAAACGAGCTGTTGTTTTTACAGTATAATACTGGCAGTCATGGTTTGAACTTAAACTGTAAAACTAGCAATTTTACAGTTTCTTACTGTAAAGTTAGGAATTTTACAGTTTATTGACGTGAAATTTAGCTGTCTTATGCTGTAAAAACAACAGTATAATACTGGCAGCAGAGGTTCCAGTTTAAAACTAAAACGCTAAACTCTACTCTATTTATTTTGCACTCCATTTTCAGTAAGAAAAACCCAGCCCCGGAAACAAGACCCCGAAGATGGTCCTGTTGCCATTTTGCGATTGCGAAGATGAGAAATTGGAATTCAAGACGTCAAAATTAAAGAGTTATTATTATTTTTTTTAAAGTTATGATCAGAAGTTTTTAAAAAGAAGAGCTAACACAATAAAAGCTCAAAATAGCTTCCACCATTAGGATAATGAAACTGAAATTGCTACGATGATCAAATTAGCCGTGAAGACGGAAATTTGATTAACAGACACGGTATTGATCTCGAGTCACATGACAGCCCCCTTCTTGTCTGATGGATTAGAGCGAGAAAGAAATACATTGTCAGAAACACGCGGGAAAAGGGGGACTCATGAATCTTTTATGAGGGTGGATAAATGGAATTCGAATTGGGCAGGTCCGGAGGAGTTTTATTCTTCGCGCCTTTGCAAGAGTCACGACAATTTCCGAGTTCCGGAGTCCTGACTGTTTTGCAAATCACCCCTGTTATCGGCACTCGATGAGGGAAGAGAAGGGTTGAATTCTGTACCTCAGAACCAAAGCGATGTAAGTCCAAAAAATGGCAATTTTCACCTTTTTTTTTGCATTTTATGCAGAATCTTACTCCGCATCGACCCATGAGAACGTTATTCTAGAAAAGAAATTTCTTCACAATTATTTAGCAGCTTTGAAAGAGCACAAGTCCCATCCTTTGCATGCATCCGTCAATCGTTTTTCGCTCTCTCCTGAAAAGTTATGAAAATGGACTAACGTTAGTCTGGTGCTGAGATACAGAATTGGAGTTCGGTGCCTCCGCCCAGGATGCATTCGGATTACTGTCTGATTTTCTAAGGTAAAACCGTCCGCGCATTTACGCATGCGTCAGGTCTTCTCTGATCTTACCAACATAGGGGTGGTAGGTAAAGATAATAATAAGAAGAAGATTAATAAGAAGCATTTGGAGCCGTATCAAACAACGTAGAATAATGCTAATTTCAAATACATTGTTTAGTTGAATGTGTTAAAAGGATAGCA
Source organism: Uloborus plumipes (assembly GCA_038373865.1). Lineage (NCBI taxonomy): Eukaryota > Metazoa > Arthropoda > Arachnida > Araneae > Uloboridae > Uloborus > Uloborus plumipes. The sequence continues at coordinate 9,347 of JAXGGA010020785.1, read as the reverse complement.
AAAATGCAAATTTTAAATTGAAAACTTCGGAAAGTTCCCACTCACAACCCATCACCCCTTTTTTAAGGGGAATGGTTCGCGAATACTATGCTACACCGCAACGTTTCTTGGCAAAAACATCGTGACGTCAGTTTGACGTTTGCGTGACGTTAACCTATGAAAAACGAGCTTGATAAAACGTCACAGCCTACTTGGTGAATTAGAGGAGATCGCTGACTGCTTGTAAGCTCTCATTGGCTCCTCCCGTAGTGACGTTCAGTGTCAAGTTAAGTTGCTGTCTAGTATAGGCTCGGTTTTGACGGACGGACAGTAGAGGTGCGACATCGATGTCTATATTTTGAAAACATCGATATTTTCATCAAAACATGGATGTTTTTCAAACATTGATGTTTTTCTCGATGTCGATGTTTCATATTTTTTCAAAAAAGTGTTTAAAGATATGTGATAATTATACTTTTTAAAAATGTACATCGTCAATCAGTATTAGCAGCATTATTTTTTTAGGAAAATGTTTTCTTTGATTACTATCAATGTTTTGCGTTCGATATTTTTCAACCATTGCTGATTTGTTTTCGCGTTTTTGTTTTCTCATAACGATGTTTTTTAAAAACAAAAAGTCATAAAACAGTGCCATGAAAAGACTCATCGTTTACCTGTAGCTGTAGTATTTATCTTATAGGGAAAATTTTCTTTTAATTACATCCGGTCATTTTCAGTTGAAGATTTTTGAACTTTGTTGTTTTGCGTTCGATGTTTCAGCAGGAAAATAGTTCTTGAAAAACATGCGGTAAACAAATACATCGTTAATCAGCAGTTTTAATATCAGTCTTACTGGAAAAGTTTTCTATGATTACCATTGATGTGTTACATTCAATGTTTAGTTTCTCCGGAAACAATAGAAAAACGCGATATATCCTATAGAGTTACTATATGACGATTCGCGCTGTACGTGGAGTTGCTATACATTCAAATTTGTACACAATATACGTACAAAAAGGTCGATGTTTTGAAACATTGATGCGTTTTGGTTGATGTATCAATACTAGGGATGCACCGATTAATCGGCAGTACCGATTAATCGGCCATAATCGACCACTTTGCCGATTATTAATAATCGGTAAAATCGAGCCGATTAATCGGCGGAAAAAATATTATTCAAATATTATTCTTTAAAGTATACCTTTACTAAGAAACTATGATGAATAATTTTAATAACAGTAATCATAATCCTAACAGTTGATATAAAGTTTTTTTTTAAATTAATTATCCTACTTTGAATAAATATATATAGACAATGTTGCAATATTTTACATGTGGCGATAGTTTTCTCTTAGCACAGTGCTTTTAGTTAACCTTTGATTTTCAAAGAATAAAAGTATTGAATTAAAGGCTACTAATTATTAAAAAGTATGAATTAAAAGTACTCCTAAATTGGAGTGCTCACCACAGACTCCCCCTCCCCCTTTTTTTGAGTTTTTATGTCCAATTAAAATAAATCTAACAATGTGTCAATACTATTATTGACAATAATATGAAAATTGGTTCTAAGATATTTGATAAAATATTGAAATTATTATGTGAAAACTAGGAAAATGGGAAAAAATCTTCTCTCGGAAATAAATTACTTATTATTCCTAACTTCGAATTGTATGAGAGAGAAAAAACAGTGATGGTAAAATAAAAAACAATCATCCTCATCATTAATCGGCTCAGCCGATTAATCGGCCGATTATCAACTGCCGATTAATCGGTAATCGGTAATCGGCCAATTATCTTATCGGTGCATCCCTAATCAATACCATCGATGTTTTAATATCTAGCATCGATGTTTTTCGGTCGATGTACCAATACCGTCGGTGTTTCAATTTCTACTTTCAATGTTTCAGAACATCGATGTTTTGTCATCGATGTCGCATCCCTAGTTTGGATGGGTAAAGAATGCTAACTATTTTAAACCGCGGATGAACGCTGCCTTTTCTTTAGTTTCTGGCAATCTCTGGGTTTCGGAGGCCGTCAAGTAAGATTTTCCCAACCATTCATTGTTTTCTGTGTACTGGACATTTGCTACGAAGCCCGTATGACTTTTGCTAAATGTATTTTAAGGAAAAACAAGTCTCCTGGAGAAAATATATTTTTTAAGATGGAGCTTTTTGTCATTCTAAGATCTAGCTGCTCACTAGAAGGGGTAAACAATAATAAATCCTTGTCCCTGTCTAGACTAGAAGAATTGGGGTTCGAATCTTGGTTTTCTTTAAATAAGTTTCAATTGGAATAACAGATCAAAGTGTTACGGTTCACTCTTCAAATCCTTATTCCATGACATTATAAAGAATTTTTTTCTTTTTCTGACACAATTAAAAAAAAAATCTGTCTATTCTAATATGGTACTCTGTTGCTCAGATATGCACAATTAAAAATATAAGGAGGTCTGTACTTACATACAAAGTTTTACAAACGATTAAAACTTGATTTTTTTTAGCTTTCCGTTTGCAGCCTTCCTCATTATTCAATAGTATTATTGCCAAAATGACAAAAATACTTTTTTCCTACTTCTTATGATATTATCTTCCTAAAAACAAATTTTACTGACGAATAAAACGGACGGTATATTTATGACGAATTTCTTTGTATGGTCAGGAAGTTTTGTTCCGAATCACCCCGCTGTTCCGATACACCCCGTTATACAGTTTCTATTTTTCTAGTACTATCAACAAACAAAAAACCTAAATTAGTGAAATTAAATAAGACAGTACAGTGATAAGGAGTACATTATTATACTAAATGTATTTAATGCTCAAAATTCAATATGTGCAGCAACCGAAGCTTCAGTTTTCGGCTAAACTGCGCTTTGTACTATTTATTTTTTCTTTATTACGACATGTACTTTTATGACTTCTAATAACTACTGCGTGCCTTAGATATTGTATGGCTCTAAGACTCAACGCCTTTTATTATTTGTCAAATATTTTACAATCACTTCAGTCATATTTTTAGAGCTCCTTTAGAGGACAGGCTGACTTGTCCGACATTTTGGTTCCAAGACGTTCTTTGATCCAGCCTTGTTACAGGAATTTGAAACACATTAATATGATGCCTTGTTGCTCTGGCGTAAAATAACTTATGATTAGTTGGAAAAAGCACCATATTAATTAAATTTAAAAAGAAAACTTATTTCTCGTATTTAAAAACAGTTTATTGGGAAATGTTTCATTAAATTGAGTCTATTTTCATATTGTGCTTGTTCTCAGCCTGAGTTTATGAAATGTTTTTGTCATATAGACAAAACTAGTCAAATATCATCTATGCAGCTACAATTCAAGCTTAGCTTCCACTTTTCTTCAATGCAACTTGAGTACAGATACCAATGGTTCTACGCCCACCGTTTTGGAACCAAAATGTCAGATGAGCCAGTTCCCCTCTTACTATAGGAGCCTTAATATTTTTACGAATTTTTAGATTTTTGATTAAAGCAGAACGATTGAAAGAAATTATTCTCGAATCCTATAAACGTTTAATTTAAGAATCGACTTTATCTATAGGAACGTGTTAAAGCTTTTTTGGAAACAAATCGTAACGTTTATTTGAAATTGCAAGAAAAAAAAAGTTAAGTGGAGATTGGTAAAACTGTCACGCGTTAAAACTTTTAAATTGTCTCGACAATTTCACAGGATATGGCCAATAAAATACTTTGCTTCTGCACCAATTCTGAGTTTCTTCATTCTTATAAATGATACATAAAATTATAAGGCATATTTCATTTCCTTTATAGCTTTCTGTTTTATGTCCGTATATAAAAATGGTTAAAGTCGATACCTTTACTGTCAAAGTCGTTTCTAAATTGATCACTATTTTGGACTATAACTCAAAAAAACCTTTCTACTTTTGATTTTGCCGTTTTTTTGCATTGTTAAATATTCTAAGTTTTAAAAAATGGTTTTAAAATAAGCTTGGTATGTTGATTGATAGTTACTTCTTCTAAACAGATTAATTTCTAGAATTTGTAGGAAATGTATTTTGAGATATGATATTTCCCAAAATTACGATAAAAATACATATATAAATTTTTAAGCCTTATTTAAGCATCAAACACTTAGTACAAACATGCTTCCAGTTTTATTTTATAGCACTGATAGGTCTTGACTTCAATATTATCCATTTGCTCAGATATCAAGGAATGCCGAGAAATTTGGCATTGAAAAAAAAAACGAAATTGAAAAAAAAAAGATAAATCTATAGTTTCAGCTTGGTAATATTTAGCAACGTTCACCTGGATTTAAAGCTAAGGGAGTGATGTAGAGTCTCATGGAGACTACTTTGGGGGGGGGGGTCGATTTAGCTTTAAAAAATGCAGGCTAATAAGATTTTTCTTTTGTATCAAAGACCGGATACTTTTCTAACGGGTCGTGCTTATACTTCCATGCAAGCTGCACATTAAAGAAAATCGACTCTACCAATGATTCATCACAAATATCCAGTCTTCCGCGTATGTTTATGTCGATATCAAACGTTGACAGTTCACAGGTTTCAGTCAATAATCGAAAATCTCATTTGACTAATATTTATCCTAAAAAGAAATTGTCTGATTTATTATGGTGACAACCGTAATCATTTTACAAGTTTATTTAGCTTTCTGAGAGTCACGACTGCTATGAGTGACTATTGGCACAAGTAAAAACAAGTCGATGACATTTCAATCTTTAACTTGTTCAACTGTACCCTGTTCTTGCCCCTTCCCTCTCCCCAGCCACCTAGTTTGGGACGAAAGTGATTCAAGAAAACCCACTTTGTACTTATAAATGTAAGTATTTACTACTCTTCTCAAGTACTTAGGTGGGGATACAGACTGTTAGTAATACATTTCTCTCCCAGTCGATAGAAAATACACTTCAAATGTGTTTCTAAAACAAAAAATCCCTATCTATTTGTATCAATAAGATGCGTACCGAACTTTAAAAGAGAAGTTATGAAATTAGACGTTTAACATCTATCCAGTACGTGAATCAGAAATTTCTGCGAAAAAACGAACATCACTCATCCAAAACACGGAATTACGGCCTTCAAGATTTCGATAATACAATCATAAGAACGAACATAATGCACAAACAAGATAATTTTCTTTCTAATCCATCAGGAATGAAAATCAATCCATCATTGTCAATTTCACTGTTTACATATTTACCGAGAAGCCACTGCAGCTCTGTGGGTTATATACAGGGTGTCCACTCCAATCGTGGACCAATAGCTAATTTCTAAACCGTTAGAGATAAGCATATAGTTTATTTAGGAAAAAATCTCAAAATTATGAAAGGAATTTTGGGTCTATTCAATGTTTTTCAAAAAATCAAATTTTGAAAGAGTTACGAAATTTAAATTTTTATACAGCCCCCCAGTCCTATCAATCATATTTAGTAAAACATTCTTGACACTGTAACGTTTAAAACTGAAAAAAATCACTCTTCTACCACAAAAATTGACCGAGTTATGACGTTTTGAAAAATCAAGATTTTGCATTGTTTCATGACGTCATCGAGAGATCGCTTAAGGGACCGTATGCGAAATCCTTCAAAATCTTGATTTTTCAAAACGTCATAACTCGGTCAATTTTTGTGGTAGAAGAGTGATTTTTTTTTAGTTTTAAACGTTACAGTGTCAAGAATGTTTTACTAAATATGATTGATAGGACTGGGGGGCTGTATAAAAATTTAAATTTCGTAACTCTTTCAAAATTTGATTTTTTGAAAAACATCGAATAGACCCAAAATTCCTTTCATAATTTGGAGATTTTTTCCTAAATAAACTATATGCTTATCTCTAACGGTTTAGAAATTAGCTATTGGTCCACGATTGGAGTGGACACCCTGTATAAATAGGTGTTTCTGAAAATTTTTGAGTGAAACTTTTCATACGAGAGCTTTGAAAATCTGATCCACAACTTATTTTTGGGACGGAACAATTGAGATATTAGGAGTGGAGTGCTAAATGCTAGGCTTTCCCATTTTACACTGAGAAGACAACGTTAATAATGAGAGTCGTGGAATTTGGCGATTGCGGGGTGCAAGGCTGTCACACTTAGCTGATTCATCGCTTTGAATGGCGCAAAAACTATTGCTCGTACAAAAATAAAAACTTCAGTTCAGCCTTTTATTTTGATTGAATTAAATGAAAAATTCGTGGAACTAAAATTGAATTTAGATAGGACATTGCTTTGGGCAGTTACAATATAATTATGCAGAACTTTAAAGCAACTCTGCATAACAGCCCCCCCCCTCCCCATTTGTCTTAAAGTTTTGACCGTTCTGACAATTAAGTTCTTTCAAAACATATTCTTCCCCAACAGCTATACTTAACATGATATATGTTAATATATTTTTTTGAATGATTAGGTTTTTGCTTTTTAAACACCAAATATATCATGTACTAAGGCTCCTATAAGAGGGGAGCTGGCTCATCCGACAGTTTAGTTCCAAAACGGTGGGCGTGGAACCACTGGTATCTGTACTCAAGTCGCATCGAAGAAAAGTGAGAGCTAAACTTGAATTGTAGCTGCATAGATGATATTTGACTAGTTTTATCTATATAACAAACACATTTCATAAACTCGGGCTTAAAACAAGTGCAATATGAAAATAGACCCAATTGCATGAAACATTTCCCAATAAACTGTTTTTACATTCGAGAAATAAGTTATCTCTTTAATTTTACCTAATATGATGCTTTATCCAACTAATCATAACCTAAGTTATTTCACGCCAGAGCAACCAGGTATAATAATAATGTGTTTCAAATACCTGTAATAAGGCTGGATCCAAGAATGTCTTGGAAACAAAATGTCGGACAAGTCAGCCTGTCCTCTAAAAGAGCTCTAATGTCCTATATCGCCAACTCAGTTATTCCATCCAAGGACTGCAGTTTCGTGCTTATTGGTACTCGTCAGCCTGGAATAGGATTAACCGAGCTGGAAGCAGATATCCTCTTCTGCAAGCAAAGAGAGCCAAAAAACTGCTTTACCGAACAAGTATATCCTCACTAAGATTTGATTTAAAAAGTGAATTTTGAGTATATCACAGGAATTTTCAATTTTTATTCTCTAAACTTTCTTAAATCGAATTATATGTGTCACTTTATTAATACGCTTTTATTAGTTTCACGTGTGGGTTTGTTTGTTTGTATGTATGTAACTCTGAATAAAAGATATAATTCACGTTTTTTATAGCTATAAAAGTAATATATTTAACTAGTGGATATGCCTGGCGTCGAAGGGGGTTAAAATGCAACTTTTACTTAGTTCATGCTAAAATGAAATAGGTGAGCCTTAAACCGACCATTCATTGTCAATCGTAATCTCTGTTAGAAAATACTCATACTTAAATATGCGTTAAAGTTTATCAATTTGCTTAAAGGCTAATCTCTATTATGCTATCTATTCAAAATTGAAAGAAAATGGCCATTTTGAGACAAAAAATTTGAATTTTGACCTTCTAGATTTTTTAAAAATTTCAAAAAAAAAAAAAGGCTATGTGAATTGTAGTGCATCGAGGAGCCTCTGTGCCAAGTTTGATGAAAATCCGACGAAAACTGTGGATTTGTATAAGGAACAAACATATATATATATATATATATATATATATATATATAATATATATATATATATATATATATATATATATATATATATATATATATATTATATATATATATATATATATATATATATATATATCTATATACACTGGCGGAAAAAAAATCCCAACACCAAGAAAAAATTTCTGTAGAGAAATGAAATTTGGGTAATGCAATTGTCCAGTTAACATGTTTAATTGATTAAATGTACAAGATCACTGGCTAATTTAAGCTCAAGAAAATGCTGTGCAAATGTGAAATTATGTTAATTTAATAGAGGGTGTAACCTCCAGAATTTTTAAGACAAGCCTGCAAGCGTGCATGCATTATGTCATACAGGTGCCGAATGTCACTTTGTGGCATGGAGTTCCATGCTTGTTGCACTTGCTGTGTCAATACTAGGACCGTCATTGCTGACTGTGGATGATGCTCGAGGTGCCATCCCATACGTTATCAATTGAAGACAGACCTGGTGAATTTGCCGGTCATGGTAACATGTCAGCACTCTGTAGAGCACATTGCGTTACAGTAGCGATGTGAGGGCGAGCGTTATCTGGTTGGAAAACACCCCTTGAATGCTACTCATGAAGGGCTGTACTATTGGTTAAATTAACAGACTGACGATAAATTTTCAGTCAGTGAGTTTGGGATAACCACAAGAATGCCCCTGCTGTCGTAGGAAATTGCTCCAGAGACCATAACTCCAGGTGTGAGTCCTGTGTGTCTAAGCCGTAGACCGCTTGGATGCAGGCGGTCCTCTGGCCTCCTTCTGACCAATATACAGCCACCACTGGCACTAATTCAGAATCTGTTTTCATCAAAAATTACAACAGATCTCCACTCCGACCTCCAGTGAGCTCTGTCGTGGCACTACTGCCGTCGGAAAAGGCAATGGTTTGCAGTCAATAGAATACCGGCTACAGGCTGCCTGGCTTGGAGCTGTCCTTGAAGTAAACAGTTTCATACCATTCTTTGGGTCACGACGGTACCAACTGCAGCTCGAATGTCAGCCGCAGATGCAGTACGATGCGCCACAGCCCTGCGCAAGATTCGGCGATCTTCCTTCTCAGTCGTGCCACGTGGCAGCTCGGAACTCGATCTTCTTGAGGTAGTACCATCCCTTGCCCATAGCTTCCAATAATCATACATGGTGGAAACATTCCCACACAAGTCTTTCTGCAATATCGCGAAATGAAAATCCACCTTCTCGTAGCCAAATTGTACGACCTCGTTCAAACTCGGTGAGCCGTTGATAATAGCTTCTTCGTCTTCTTAAAGGTATTCCTGGCTAACATGAACGCAATTCGTCAAATTTTACGGAAAAATAATACACACGAGCTTCACAACACGCTTTTAAAACAAGCCTTATTTGCATGTTCTGAGTGACGCCAGCTGCGCCACACTTATGCGCGGAACACGAAATTTCAATCGATGTCATCTTTTAGTTGTATAAACACGCCTACCAAATTTCGTTTATCTAACACAAGTCTTTCTTGGTGTTGGGATTTTTTTTTCCGCCAGTGTATATATATATATATATATATATATATATATATATTATATATATATATATATATATATATATATATATATATATTATATATATATATATATATATATATATATATATATATATATATATAGCCGCAGTTAAAATTATACACGCATCTGTTTTTATATAGTACATGGATAGTATTATTCATATTAAAAGCTAAACTATATTACAT
>JAXGGA010020784.1:0-17683 GCA_038373865.1 Uloborus plumipes | reverse complement strand
TTGCTCTATTCTAACATACCCCAATCGCTATTGGTAATTGATTTTTTTTCAGAATAAATAACAAACAATAGAAACGTGAATCAAAATAAAAGAAGTTTTTTGTTTGAAATTCTAAATTTCGGGTTTTCTCCAAATGAATTCGATTTTTGACTCTAAAATAAACGAACAACTGATCTTGTCACTATATTTAGTTGGTTTCTTTTCTAAAAATTAATACAAACGATAAAATAGAAATTGATGCCAAAAAAAAAACTTTTTTTTCACTACTATTGTTTAAAACGACTTATTTCTATAATTTACTCTATGTTCTCTTTATGAAGTAAAACTAAATGAAGTTCAGTTCTGATTAAAACAAACTATAAAAAGTTTAAGCCTGTACTTTCTGTCCTCTAGTGAGGTATCACGCTTTAAACTGTAAATAATAGAAATCACGAAAATAAGAATTTAAACTGAAAGTAATGTTTTTGTCCTATCCTATCTTCGTAGGTTAAAATTGCTGCATAGGATTGAAATAATCCAAAAGATTTAAATAAATTTGAATTCTCTAATTTTCTAGTTCAGTAATGCATTGGAAAGTGATTTCGAACGAAAACCGTACGTCTGTTCGAAATGAATTTCTCAGCAATTTATGGCAACACCCATACTTGCTCTTTCGAAAAATATACGACCAATAAATAAATCCATCTTTCCTCTGGGAGATATAAGTTGAATATTTCACACAATGGAATGATAAATTTAAATTGCAATCGAAGGGTTATGAGAAGATTTCAAAAGGGTGAAAATATTCCAAACACGTTATTTATGTTCAAGTTTTTTCTGCTGAGAGCAACATTTCGTGCATACGAAACTTAACATGGAGAAGCGCGCTGGCAATTGAAGCTGAAAATTTGAAATAATATTTTCGTCATTTTCCTTCTCTTGCTGCTATATTAGAAAGCTTACTTTCGCCTACACACACATTGAGAACAAAGCATTTTAATATGCTTAACCCTGAACATTTATTTTTCTCAAAAGATGAAACCTTTTTTAGTTTAAGCCACATAAATGCTCAGGTAACGGTTGATTTTACCTTTTTATTTTTTAAAAAAAATAATTTGTGAGACCATGTTCAGGTAAACACTCTTGGATTTATGCTTTTAAAGGAAAAAAAAGTTTATTGTGTAATCATTGCTGTTACTAAACGGTACTTTGAGTAGTACAGACAAGTTAACGGCAATTAAATACATGCATAAGTTGTTATTCAGGAAAAAAAATCGGTATTTATTATATCATCTGCAACTTCCAATTTTCATCCAACTGCCATCCAGAAATAGCACAGTACACGGATGTTTTTCGTCCGAAGTTGACTCGAGAGTGTAAGCTGCGGTTGAATTAGGATTCGGGTTGACGAATATTATATGTGTGACATCTACTTAGTTCGTAATCTTTAGTAAGAATGTAAAAACTTTTGATGTGCATACATGTCAATTGCTGATAAGAAAGAAACTAATCCATAAGGTAGAAGAATCTGATGGACTATATGAAAATATCCATAAGATTCAACAACTTTAACTTTTGAACAACAACTTTTTCTGTTCGAGTAATTGATCAGAAACCGGTAATTTGTTTTTCCGCACACGGGGAGTAGTGAAAGTAGAAGCTAATTAACAGAATTGAATTATTTCAGTCGAAGAGAAAATTAATAAAGCACAATCCTCCATTACTTAATTGTGTGTTTAAATTAAATTTAATAAACACAAAAAATAAATACATCAACCAAAAAACTTACATCAGTTTTCATTAAACTTCTTTATGAAATACTTTTAAGGGATTGGGGTAACCATCAAGAAAGTTAAGACCCATGACACTAAATACCCGACAAATATTACGCATTAAAGGTAATTGCTACTCAGTTTATTGTAACCATTTTAAGCTAAAATAAATACTTAAGCTACACTTAGTTGTGGAATATCTTATTGATGATGAATATAATATTTGCAATCAAAGATTATTTTTAACTTCTTAGATCATATCGATACAAGATCGTGGTTTTTAGTTTTTAACTATATTTTTATCATCATTTAACAATTATTAAATGTTTAATAATTGGAAAAAAGTGAGTTACAATGACTGATAAGAAAGTGAACTTCTTCGACAAGATATTGATAAATTTGAGGAACACAAAAGTTGGTAAATTTTAGCTCAGTTCGTCTAACAACCGGTATGTTCTTTTAAAGCGTTCTAGAACCCATTTGCGTGATATAGTAATATATTCCTAAAAATATTTATAGCAGATGCTAGAAATCATTAATTGTTAGTGTAATCATTAACTTCAAAAGGGTAATTAACTTTCTTGGAACTCTGCATTAAATGGTTTTTAATTATAAGCTAAATTTTACCTACAAATTTTATCGAAATTAATATTACTTTCTGGTACAAGTTTAAAATGGAAGAAAACGTTGATGTTATTTTTGTAACTATAATTTGGTCTAAGTATTTAGTGATGCTATAAGCATTTTATTAAACGTATCATCAAAAAGAAACATTTAAAATTAATTTTTCAATACGTATGTTTTTCTTTTGAAAAGGGATCTGTGAAAAAAGATATGCAAAAATACCGCATTGAAACGCTAAACTAAGGTTTAGGAAAACAATTTCATATAAAAAATAATATCTTAAAATGTGTTATGAAGTTAGTTGAATTATCTAAAGCTAGAATATTTTTTTCAAATAACTGATGCAGATAACTTAAAATGTACACAATTAGCATGAATCCCTTGATATTTACAAGATTGTACCAGTTAAAATATTCACTTTTTATTTTTATTTGAAGTTAAATCGTCTTTGGGGTATATTTACCATTTTTCATTTTAAGTCATTGCGTTATTGTTCACTCTTTGTTATTTAATAATTTATCTCATTCTCTACTGATGGAAAATAAGTCCCATTATATTAGCTGACGTGTTTACGAGGCATTTTTTACTACTAAACTCCAAAGCTCTAAGGAATTTTTTCTTCTTTATATCCCAAGAAACTATGAACTATTAGCTTTTTTAACTCTTTATGATGAAAACAGATTATTTTTTTAATTGCGCTTGAAAAATATTATTTAGTTATGAGGCATCTCATAACTTGCAAATATTTCAAACTAAGCTCCGTTTCATCAGAAAAAATGTACGAAACTTTTTTTAGGACTTTATTTTTTCATGATTTGTGTTCTCAGAAAAACTTTAAGGTTACAAATTAAAACTTTATGTTTTAACTTTCATTGTTTTCATTCACGTTACAAGATAAACTAAAGGTTACTAAACGGGTATAAGACAACTCACATTATTTTGTAAAAATACCCTAAATTGACCCTAGATATGAAAAGTGTTTGGCGGATTTAAGTTTTCTTAGCTTTCGACATAAAAAAGAATGTAATATAAAAATGATATATAGTTTAAAAGTAACCTTCATCTTAGTTCAAAAAATATTTTTCCATCTAAATTCAATTCTTATACTAGGGCCATCCCACGTGACGGAATGTGATATTTTGAGTAGATTTTTCAGTGGGTTTTGTGCCATAAATACAAATAAACCAAGTTAGAAATTTTTTATTGGTATATACAGCAGAGATTTGTCATCAGAATCACATAAAAAATTAAAAGTGAATACTTTTACAGAAAATAAGTAAGTAATATGCAATAAAATGCTTGTGACGGAACGGGGCTTACGTGCCTCCCGTTCCGTCAGAGACATTTTATCGCTTATCCTTGATTTATTTTCTGTAAAGATATTGACTTTTAACATTTCACGTAATTTTGACTGACGACAACTCTGTACTGTTGCTACCAACAAAAAAAACTCCTAGCTTGTTTTATTTGCATTTATGAAACAAAACTTGCTGACAAATCTACTTCAAATGTCCCATTCCGTCACGTGAAATGGTCCACCAATTTTAATGATTGTCATTTCTATGAGAAAGTGGGGACTAAAGCCATTTATCAAATCACACAAGCGGTTTACAACTTTTAGTTTCAGACAAAATGTTTTTACAAACGAGAGTGTTTGATGAAAATATGCAAGCAAACAGCTAAAGAGAACAATCTCCAGGGAAAAGCACAACTTTGAGATTAAAATCATCGCCTAAATATTTTTACGGAACTTAACAATTTTTGAATTTTACAAACGTTTTCGCACTCGTTGTTCTGATTTAAACATTTTTAACATATCCTTTTTAATTTTAAGTCTGGATATTTTAGTATTTTAAGTGTATAATTTATTTTAATTGTTATATTTATGACATTTTGCCACTGTAGTTGGAGTTCTCTGTAGTGAGCAATATTTTTAAATAAATAAATAAATAAAAAATTAAAATACAAAGAGTTTTCTTATGACACTTGAAGTAGTCTGAAATACCTATTGTGGAAGATAGAATTTTGTCAATAGCCTCCTTTTAGGCGTTTGTTAGCAAATTTCATCCTAACTCCAATAGTCCCAGTTTACACGGGTATATATAGTGGGTATGTGTCGATGAGTAATTGTTATTGACATAAAAATTCCTCACTGAGGTGGCAAGACAAGATATCTCTACATCTAAAGTTAAAAATCAAGAGCGCATTAGTTGAAATTCTGATTTTTGGGGAGGCGTCATTTTTTAGGAAGTACTATTGCGCTAGGGGTGATAAACACATTGAATTACTGGTAAATAAAATTCTCAAATGAATGCAAAGCATTTTCAATGGCTCGTATCAAATTTTATCCATGTAAATCTTATCACATTAAAATGAAAGTAGCGCACGGACACCAAAGCCGCTGTTAGCTGAATATTTTCTTTGTTTATTATAACTCTACTAATCACTACATCGCTTTCAGGCAGCCATGTTAAGATATTTTTCCGAATAATAACTTCTTGATAAACTGTTTTAAAACTACACGAATGATATTTTTTTCTCTCTTTCACTGACACGATTAAACATTGTTGTGATGCAAAAAAATCTTCATTAATTTTGCATCAATGTCACAATATAATGGGAGACTTTTCTTTATATAACATTCTTTGTACCTAATCTCGCTTAGAATTTATTCTTTTAAGAAGGGTGTTGTAACATTACGTTCTTTACATATTACATGACAGCACAAAGCAGAATGAAAAAACGACGTGATGCATCATAAAAACTTTTATGGTTAGCACTTAATTAAGTGCTGTTTCTTCCATGAAAAAAGTATTTTCATGGTTGAACATATAAATTTCTCAGAATATCTGTTCAACAATTACATGAATCCAATTTTAAATATGATACGCAGCTATGAGAAATGGTATTTCCATTTAACAACGCAGGACAATATATCTACACAGCAAAAAATGAACTGTTGTTTTTGCAGTATAATACTGACAGCCGAGGTTCCAATTTAAAACCGTAAAATGCACAGTAATAAACTGTGAAACTAACAATTTACAGTTTTTTACTGTAAAGTTAAAAGTTTTACAGTTTATTGTCGTAAAGTTTAGCTGTATTATACTGTAAAAACGACAGTATAATACCGACAGCACAGGTTCCAGTTTAAAACTAAAATTCACAGAAATAAACTGTAAAAGTTGCAATTTTAAAGTTCATTACTGTAAAATTAGAACATTTTACAGTTTATTACTATAAAATGAGCTGTATTATATTGCAAAAACATTATGCATTTTATACAGTTTAATTCCAACTCAAGAAAAAATATTGAAAGCAGAAAAATGGATATTCTGCAGCTAGATTTGTTTGTCATTTACAATGTGTTTCTTTTATCACATTTGCTTGATGCTGGGAAATCCACCGGTAATGATAAAACATACAGTAGTGAGCTTGTTACAGTTTTGTGTAAACGTGTGCGAAGTCTTCCTCTGAAAAGTGTTTCTAAATTAGCCTATTCAGTATATCAGCCCACTCTAGAGCAACAAGTATAATTTCTTTCGCTCCCAAACAGGTGAGAGTTAGTTCTGCCACATTAGTACTTCAAGTATCTTTATATGATTGGTTATAAAAATGTAGGATAATTCAGGATTGCATGCCCCCCGAGTTAAATGCCCTAGTTACTACTTTTTATAAATACATCATAAAGTTCACTGGAAATCATTTTACTGATGTAGCAAAACATTCCCGATTTTGCGTATTGAAACAAGCCGATGTTTTCGGTCTGGAACCTTAAATTTCGATAGCTTATAAAAAGTACATTTTTACTACAAACTTTTTGCTGTCATTTTTTTACTCTACATGAGTGTATTTATTATTAATGTGAAATGGCTTTTTAAAAAATTTCTATACATTACTATAAAACCAAACGTTTGTACAAATTTTTATAGGTCGCAAGTATTACACGGGGGAAATAATTCTCCTTCGGAAATATCAAAAGTCTACTTTTAATAATAAATAAACACTTTTTGGAAAATCGGCCCCTAAAAGATTTATTTAGTTAACTGCTACCACTCTTTCTTTCAAGGTAATTTAACTGAAATTTTCTTTCTTGATAATAAAAAATTTATTTCATAATTGTTAGTGTTGATTTATTTACCACAACATTTAGACCTGCATTAAGAGACGTATAAGGCATTATTTTTCATTAATGCAACTGTTTTTATAAATGTTTCCTTTTTGGTAGAACTAGGTACCCCGCATTACTCTATGTTCCAATATACTCATCTATATATTAAAAAATGGATTGTATGTTTGTTACTTATACAAATCCAGTTTTCGCCAAATTTTAATCAAACTCGGCACATAGGTTCCTTAGTGCACTAGAATTCACATAGGCAGGCTTTTAAAATTTTAAAAAATCCAAAAAGTTCAAAATTCAATTTTTTTTGTCTCAAAAGGACCATTTTCTTCCATATTTGAATATATGGAGTAATAGAGATAAGTCTTTAAGCATACAAATTGATAAAATTTATAACCCATTTAAATATAAGTATTTTCCAGCAAAGATTACGATTAACAATGAATTATCAATTTAAGGCTCACCTATTTCATTTTAGCATGAAATAAGTTAAACATAATACAATACCGGGCAACGCCGGGTAATAAGCTAGTGTTAATATACATAAATGAAAATTTAATGTAGTCAAATAAAGATAATTTCGCAACTGAAAATAATTAAGTATTAATATCGTTGTATATTATTTTCGGAGTCAAAGTGCAATCGTAACTGAAGATGAAACGGGCATTTTAAATATTGGCAAAACATTTTTTTAAATCTCTTACTTGCAACATTGTACTCAAGATCATTAACTCCATGTAGACTTTCCTCGACTTTCCTCTATTACTTTATTATTATTTTCCACTTATAAGAGAAACGTGCCTAATTGCCATGTGACACCGTAGAAAATATATTTTAGCTTGTATACATGAAGAAGAAATATATTGATTATATCGACTGAAATGAATGCGTACCGTAGAATTTCGTTACAGAATCAATTACTGACGAAAGGTTTTTCCTCTCTTTAAAATCATTGCTAATAATCTAAATTTAATTTTCTATTTTCCCCGAGGGAAGTTAGATTTTCAGAAAAAATGTATTTTTTCCCCGAATTTTAAAAGTTGGGTTTAAAAGTTTCTTTCGTAATTGGGAATTATTTCAATGCTGAATAAATTGCTTTTGGCGTGTTTTTCAACCAGTTCGGAATTTTATAAAACTAAGTTTCAAGTAGTGGAACGAAACGGTGCTTGAGGTACCCCCTCCCCTTCATATTAAGGTTGCAGGCATAATTTGTCTCTTTAACATAAATAAATACAAAATAACGTTTTCAGATATGTAGATGTAGCTTTCAACCTGGTAAATAACTTTCGTATTTCCTTTCTAAACAAGCCAATTAAAACGAGGAAGAAATATTTAATGTAAGCTACCATTTGATTTTTTTTATTTTTATTTTTTAAAAACAAAATCACCAATATTAACTACCGGGCATTATTCCGCCACGTGCCGAGAAATCAAATTCAAAAGTTTCACATTTTTTTTTATAGATCTTATTTTTTTTATGAAACAAAACTGAGTATATTTTATAATCTTAACATTTCATTCAAAGGTACTCTAGACAGCTATGTTTTTATTAAATTATTTTATTAATCCAAAATAAATTTATTTGCATGTGTCACATACTTGACATCTAAAGTGAACCTCTTGTCATTTGCTGTAAACAGCAAACAATAAACTGCTTTTTTACAATATAATACTGGCAGCACAGGTCCCAGTTCAAAACTGTAAAATGCACAGTGTTGAACAGTAAAACTAACGATTTTGCAGTTTATCATTGTAAAGCAGCAATTTTACAGTTTATTACCACAAGTTTACAGTTCAGGAAAATACCGCAAAACTAGCAGTATTTTCCTGTAAAAGCAGCAGCTTAATACTGGCAGCAGAGGTTCCAGTTTAAAACCGTTATTGCTGTAAAATAAGCAATTTTTACAGTTTGTTACTATAAAATTAGCTGTACTATACAGTGAAACCTCGCTTGACGGACACGCCTTCAAAGCGGACACCCATCATTACGGACAGTTTATTTTTTTCCCGTTCTTTTTATAGGGTTAAACCATTAAGAATCCCCTCATTAAAGCGGACACTCACTTAACTCGACACGGACACAGCTTATCTTGCAAAAAGGCTCTTTCTTTACTCCTTAAAACGGACAGCGACAACAAGTTCGGAGAAATCTGTCTAGTTTCTTGTTGGGAGAAAGAAAAAGATAAGAGATCTATTGAAAATACTTGATTCAGTTCACTTCCAATACAGAGATTGTTATACACAAAGGTAGGCAACCATAAAGGGGAATTAGTAACACTTCTTCCACAACAAACCACACAAATACACTACCATTTTAGAACTTGACAGGAAAAAGTCTTTGCTGCGGTGGAAAGCGAATGTTTATTTTTCTTAGGGAATACATTTTAGGCTCTAGGGGAAAGCTCGGATTCTAAGAAATACAGCTGTTGGTCATAGAGTGCGACTCCACTCGGTAAACTGGTTAAATGTTTTGATCTTCTCCCTAGAGTAATCAAACTGTCCGCCATGTCAGGACTATAGATCATAGGGTCCTGCCGCCATGTGCTCTTCAGTGTTTACGATAGACGTTGAGAACCTGATTTTGCCTAATTCTTATTAAAACCTCTAGTGCCAGAATGCGGCCTCTGCTGCACTTAAAAATGTCTCGCAAAGCTTTGACTTTGAAAGAGAAAATCGAAAATGAGGAAGAACCCATTAATGAATTAACAAAATTAATACGTCTCAGTGGTGAAATGCTTTTAATGAACTAAAGTTATTTCATTATTTTTCTGTAATTACAAAGATATAACTCTTGATCAGTGAATAAGTTTTCTTTTAATATGTGTAGTCAGTTGCTCTGTAATAATTAAATTATTTGGAAACTAATTTTGTATTCACTTTTCTTGTCCCTCCCTTAAGCGGACACCCCTTTAAACCGGACAATATTTAGGTCCCCTTAGGTGTCCGTATTGGAGAGGTTTTACTGTACTGTAAAAACAACGTCTATTTTTTACAGTGTATGAACTTGTCAATATTTCTGCTTAATTAATATAGCAATTACGAAACAAATATAGGTTTTGAAAGATCTCAGTGTCAAGAATTTTATTTCAACTGTGATATCACAAAATTCATATATACGCTGAGATATGTCTATAAAACAACTGAAAAATTAATTAAAAACCTTAATGTTTACTTTAAATTTTACTTGAGTTCTAGGGTTAACTAATTTCCATCTTTAAGGACAGTTAAAATTCTCATTAAATTTCTTTTTAAAGTTGTTTTAATTAAATTGTAATACATGACTTTCATTTTAACTATTACCAACAACTGAGTATGAAAAAACAGCATATATACTTTTGCTCATACGACTGCATTAATAGTTTTCAAACTGCTTAGAAAAACTCTTAATTTTCCCTCATTAAAATGATGATTTTTACTCAGTATTCTCATTAATGAATCTCATTAATGAATTTAAATGACACTATTAGAGATTAGAAATACTAATCGTTTTCAAGTATGTCATTTGTCGCATGGATGGATCTACATTAATAAATTCACATTAGTATAATGTCTTCTAAATTATGTACAGAGCGAAGTAAATACATATTCTGGTAGAACATTTAGTATATTTTCATTTAGATGGGATTTAATATTGAATTATGCATTATCAATGACAATCTCTTCTCTACAAAAATATCTCATAAAACGATTATTATATATGTGTCCTTTTTATTTAAAACTACACTTTGTTGTATTTTAGATGAGATTATCTTCCAAATATTGTCTTTTTATGTATGCGCACTCCGGGAACAAATACATTTTCTGATTGTTTATAAAGTACTTATTAAATTTTGCTGAATTAATTTGACGACTATCCCTCGAGAATTTTTTTTAATTTCTTCCACATCATGAGAAACATTCCTTTTATTTTACTACCGGTCTCGGCAAGGAGGTGCAAGAAACTTGGTCTGTCTAAAAAAATAAATAAATAAATAAAAAAGTCAAACTTTTACAAGTCTTCTTATTTTAATTTTCTTAAACTGCTTAATTTTCAGGTTCTTGTATAAAGACCTTTAGTCTTAATTAGGGATGCACCGATAATCCAATTTGCCGATTACCGATTACCAATTAATCGGCTGTTGATAATCGGCCGATTAATCGACTGAGCCGATTAATGATAAGGATGATTGTTTTTCTACTATCAATTTCACCATCACTGTTTTTTCTGTCTTATACAATTCCAAGTTTAGAAGTAGTAAGTTTTTTATTTCTGAGAGAAGATTTTTTTCCCATTTTCCTGATTTTCACATAATTTCAATATTTCATCAAATTTCTTAGAACCAATTTTCATATTATTGTCAATAATATTATTAACACAGTGTTAGTTATGTTAATTGGACATAATGATAATTCAAAAAAAAAGGGGGGGGTGAAGGGGTTAGTCTGTGGTGAGCACTCCAATTTAGGAGTATCTTTTAATTCATATTTTTAATAATTAGTAGCAATTTAATTCAATACTTTTATTCTTCGAAAATAAGAGGTTATCTAAAAGCACTGTGATAAGGAGAAAGCTATCGCTACATGAAAAATGTTTCAACATTGTCTATTTATATTTATTCAAAGTAAGAGAGTTAATTAAAAAAAAAAACTTTATATCAACTGCGAGGATTATTATTACTGTTAATAAAATTATTCATCATAGTTTCTTAGTGACGGTGTACTTTAAAGAATAATATTGGAAAAATATTTTTTGGGCCGATTAATCAGCCCGATTTTGCCGATTATTAACAATTAGCAAAAATACCGATTATGGCCGATTAATCGGTACTGCCTATTAATCGGTGCATTCTTAGTCTTAATTATACGAAAATTTTTGCTCTCACGCCACTTGTTAAATTGTGCAATCTTGTAGATGACGTGAGCGTCAGTCATTGGTTTTGAAAGTGGTCACTGGTTCGTTTTTTTTTTTCAAAGTCGCACCTGATCTGCATAGGGAAAGGGTGTCGTAATTACATCTAACAGAAGAAAGCAACACTGTAAACCTACTCTGTTCTAGATACAACTATTAATTTCATATCTATTTTAATGGGAATTTCTTTTTAAGAATAACTATTTAGCCAAATATTTCCAAACGGTTCCAATAAGAATAATAACAATTACGCTACTAAAGACAATAATAATAATAAAATTATAAAATTAAAGTAAAACATCCAGCATGTAGTCACTGGCATTCATCTGAATTTTTACGTCTTCATATTGATTCAAATTATGCTCTTCTCAATCAAGAGTTACAATAGGACCGTATTCGTTCAGTTTCTTGTCTCAATTTTTAGGTATTCAATTCAAAAATGTTCGACGATAAAACCCTACTCTTTGGGTTTCTTATTTCTAGACATGAAGTGCAATGGAAATGGAGTAGGAATTAGCCTCCGTCTTATTATAACTGGTGATTTTCTACATACAAAGCATGCTTATAAAAAGTGGTAATTTTTTATCGCGTACCATCTCAAATGATAGGAAAAAGTGATTTATACATTTTTTACTTGGATGAAAAAAAAACCGCAAACCGTAGAAGATTTGTAATCATGTTGACGAACATAATTCTAAATAAATATTAAAAACAACAAATTAGACTTATTCTCGCCGTCACGGTAATCTGATTAATAAAATGAACATCAACAATAGTCAAATAAGTGCAATCGTGATTGTTCTGTAACAACTATGTTTAACGAATTGTCACGTGTGTGACGTTTTTACGCATATATTTTCATTTTGCTCTGGAAGCCTTACACTTAGACATTCAACTTTTAAATATTTCAATATAACTCACATTTCCCCTTGAGGTTTCGGTGTATTTTTTAGGTACATGCTTTAAGTAGGATCATTTCCTTCTCTAGAACATGTCGAAAAGCTACGGCATCTTAAACAAAACACATATTTGTCGTCTTTGCCAAAGGCATTAGACGAGGTTTTGGGTTCTCCTTAGAGCGGTAAAGATAACAAAACTACATTAATACCCTGTAGAAATCAACCTGTAGTAAATAGACGACAATTTTTGCAATGTGCACCTTTTGCACTCTAACTAGCAATCTATTTTTGTTTATTCTTGCGGAAGAAATACGCGATACGGCATCATCCACAATACGACGTCTTCTCCCAATCTACCCTATGTGTTATAATATTAACGTTTATGGCATTAATAAAATAACGTTTCATGCTTGTTGTGGTTGTAGCTATACGGTCACGTTCAAATTATTATTTTTCTAATACATTTTCTTAATAGCGAGTTGACTTTCTACTATGATACTTTTTGGTTTCTTAAATTCAGATACCGTACAAATCAAAACACTACGTTTAGAATTATCCGAATAAAAAGCAATTTAGGGTCAAAAAAATACGCTCGTTTAGTTCTGGAAGGAGCTCCTTATGATGAGACAAAAAAGAAAAAGAAACACACACACACACACACGCACGCACGCACGCACGCACGCACGCACGCACACACACACACACACACACACACACACACACACACACACACACACACACACACACACACACACACACACACACACACACACACACACACACACACACACACACACTGAATAAACTAAAAAATCAGTTTGAGAAACATTGAGTTCGATAATGATCAACTTTGACAAAGTCTAACCAAGTAAGCTCAGATATCTTACATAAAAAACAAACTTTAATTAAGGGGATTTATTAAGTAATTGTTGGTAAATACTCCTAACAATTCTTTTGCACATTTTCCTCAAAGGTTTATCTGATATAAACATCATGCAAATTGAGGATTCTTCACTAAAATACAAAAAGTAAATCCTCTTACAATAAGATTCGAAACACTTTATATTTTATGTTCAAGAATGGAAAAGTGACATTTATGTTTACAAGATTTTCGTGAACTGATGCCAAGTTATACCTGCAGCATTAGAATTAAATTCCTTAAAAGCATTTTTAATGAATTGAATCTTTTGGCAGGCAAAAATCTTTTTCATTCAAGAGAAGATTTCTGTTTTACTTGTACCATCATTTTATGCTGCATTTAATTTTCGAAGCCCAATTTGAGACAATGAGATGCGTTTCTCCGAAAATAGATGGAAATTTAAGTCTAAAGCTTTTTAAGGAAAATTGAGAATGAATTGTAGTTTAGTTTTATAAAAACGTTTAAGAAATTATTTGTGTTATCGTATGATCCATTTTGAATTCGTTTTTTGCTTAATGGATGCATCGAAAGTTTTGCAGATTTTTCGTGTTGTTTCGTTCCTGACAACGATAAACATTGGCGCCACTTCGCCAAACTTGGATTTCTTTCTTCCACATTATTGGCGATAAATACTGATTTTTTAACCAATGTTTTGTACTCTCATGAGGAACGAATTGTTTGTTACGCAAACGATAACCATTCATTGTAATGACGTTACGCCTGAGGTATAACTTATTAACCTCATCATCTGCACATAATTCTACCAATTTAACCCAAAACTATTTCAGACAGTTTGGATATAAGTATGAATAAAACATGTAGTTATATGTAAAAAGGTTTACGTAGATTTCCTAAACCTTCCGCAAGGAGATGTATGAAAATATGCCGCAGATACTGCTCAAAACCCATTACATTCAATGTATTCGAAAGAACTTCTTTTGGAACCCATTGCGCTGAAAATATGTAGGAGTCATGAAAAACGAGTAGTAGCTGTATTTTATTCTCTACAAGTAGATACTTTAGTTTGTTTTGTAGAATTCTAGGCAAAACCTTCTGCGAAGATTCACTAGCTGTTTCAGTGTATTACATATATAGAATTAATCTAACAATAAAATAAGAAAAAGATGTTACACTGTTGTTAACTAGTAATGTATAGTATATACTCCTAGTAGTGAAATGTATTGGTCATATTAAAATACGAGGGCTGTCTGAAAAGTTTCCGACCTAACATAGATAAAGTATTTTTATCGTCCAAACTGGCTGTTACTTTTTGACATAGTCTCCTTGTAAGTCCACACACGTCATCCAGTAATGCTCCCATCCGCCCAGTCATGAGGGAGCCCGCTCCGCGGACCCCCGGATGATGGAACCTAAGGCTCTACGCTAAGAGGTGGGGCGTGGAGGAGAAAAGTAATGCTCCCATCCTTTTAACCCATCCAAAAGTAATGATGAAAATGTGTCCTCAAAAAAGCTGTTGACAAAGTTTATGACCTCCTCATTTGAAGAAAACTTTTGTCCTCCAAGTGCTTCGTTCAGCTTAGGGATCAAGAAAGGGTCGCTTGGGGCCAGAGGTCAGGCGAGTAAGGTGGGTGTTCAACGATTTCGAGCCTTAACTCGTGAATTTTGGCCATTGAAACCACTGAGGTGTCAGCAAGAGCATTTTCTTGATGAAAAAGCACTTTTTTCTTTTTCAAATGCGGCCGTTTTTCTTCTATTTCCTCCTTCAATTTGTCAAGGAGAGTAGAATAGTATGCTCTTGTTATGACTTTTCCCATTTTAAGGTAGTCAATGAGTATCACTCCATGGCTATCCCAGAACACCGTCGGTATCATTTTTCCTACAGAAGGAACTGTTTCGGCCTTTTTTGGATCTGTTCTCACTTTGCAGACCATTGTTTTGACTGCGTTTTTGTTTCTGGAGTGCACTGATGAATCCAGGTGTCATCCACAGTGGTAAGTCGTCAAAAATACTCTGGTTCATTGTGCCAGAAGTGCGCTGCAAATGTTCATTCGGACACGTTTCTAGTCAAATTGAGCAAACGCGGCAGTCAAAGTGCAGCCAGCTTCCGCGTGCTTAATTTCTCATTTAAAATGTGGCATGCGCATTCCTTAGAGATATCTTCTCGTAGTAGAGATAGTTTCTTGTATATATCTCACTTTCAATCTGCGTCATCCAGCACCATTTGGTGAGCTTTAGCAATGTGTTTATCAGTGGTAGTAGTTTTGGGTCGACCTGAGCGTTCATGAACTCTCAAGCTGGTACGACCACATTTAAATTCCGCTACCCAAAATTTTACGATGGTAGACGATGGTGCAGAGTCCCCATGCACAGAGTCCAGCTACTTTTTAATTTGTGCAGGCGTATTTCCTTCTTAAAACAAGTATCGAATCAGAGCTTGATATTCGAATTTTTCCATTTTCAGAAAAACTATTGGAGCAACTCACTAGTATGGCTGTCACGCACATAACTTGAACTAAAAATAGCCAAAATTACGGTTCCAAGTTTCCAAAGGACTCCTTAATAAGAACATCTCTCTTTGTTTCATAAGTTTTGCCCTTTTCATATCGAGGTCGGAAACTTTTCAGACAGCCCTCGTAGTCAGTTATAGTATATGGAATTTTTCTGTCAAGAAAACCATTCTTTAAAAGTAAGACCCGATAACTCATACAAGCTGAATAAAAGCTACATGTGCCTCACTTTAAGTCATCCCGATACATTAACGACATTTTTTAAAATTTTAATATAATAAAATGCATTTGTCTGTAAAAAAACTGACAATTTAAGGTATGCCGCTGTTAAATGATCTCAACGGCAGAAATCTGGGCTAATGATCCTATGTAAACTTCGCTTGTCTATTAAAAATCTTGGTTGATTCCGAAACACGGGTGAACATGAAAATCGAGCCCGTAAAAAACAAAGAATCCATTGATTTGGCTGTATAAATAAAGACATATACTCTGAGTCATTTGTACACTTTTAAAAATTCAGGAAGCTTTTATGGTAAATGTTACTGTAAAATGTAACGTTAACAGTACAGAAAACTTGTACAGTAAATTATACCGATAAAAAAATGCGATTTCAGCGCCAATTGATCACCCCGTGACTTACTGTGAGATACACATGACACCCTATTTCCGCTCTCCTGATGTGTCTTATCTGGTACTGTGGATAGTTAAGTAGTGTGTAAAAAGTGGATCCTGGGTTCGATCCTTGTCGTTCGTATCTCGCGCTTTTCAATTCTCGTTTTCTGTTCCGTAAAATTTTACAGTAAAAAAACTATTTTCCGGTGAAAGTTACTGGCAACATGAATGTCAGTAACTTTTATCGAAAAATATTTAGGAAAATTTTTAACAGTGTATGTAAGAAAAAAAATGAAATATTAACATAAAACCTTATAATTATAGCTTGATATGCAACTTTATATTTTTTTCTTCTGTCACATAAAATAATGAAACTAAAATAATAATAAAAAATATCTGGAGGAATTAATTCCCAACAGATCCTAACTCTATCAATTTCATAGAAGCTGTATGTGCTTGAAGTAACTTCTTTCATACGTGTCGCACTCCTGTACAGATTTGAGCGAATCAGGTATTAGAATTCATAAAAGATCAATTTGTAAAAGAACTTTAAGAGCTGCTGAAGCTTTAATCAGGAAGTCACGAAATTTAATTTTACTCTCTTTCAAGTCATTCACCATCATTTACAGAAAAAGTATGAAATGATAGAGCCACTTTTCAAGTTTTACGTTGCTTTCTGAGATGTAAAATGCATAACACCAACACTTTGAGCCCTACAAGCTATTTCGTTCCTTTAATATCATGTGACGTTATTATAATTCAATTTACTCTTAATCATCACTTTAAGGTTATTAAAATACATTCTTTGTACTGATATAGCTTCTGAATAAACTTCCTTTTATAATTACAAGCAAGAAATACTTTTTATTTCTCGATTTCCACACGACACGATCGCGAACAGTGTCGTGTCACAAAAAAACCCTTCATTAATTTCTCGTCCTTGTCACAATATAATGGATGCCCTTCCTTTACACAACAAACTTTATATTTATTCTCGTTTTATAATTTATTCTTTTCAAAAGTAGCGATGTAACGTTATCTGCTTTACATAATACATGACAGTGTCGCGTGGAATGATAAACAACTTGGGACCCGGAGAGAAATTTTTACACGTAGGTCTCGATTAAATGCTTTTCTTCAAATAAGATAAAGTAATTTTTCTTGGTGTACATTTTTTTACGTGAAGAGGTTTTGCTGCAGCGGCGAAGATTCAGCAAACGCCAAATAAGACGGAAAATTGTGGCAAGAAATCTCTGCTATTGTTTTAACACTGCAAAAAATGAAGTGTTGTTTTTACAGTATAATACTGGCAGCCGAGGTTTAAATTTAAAACCAGCAATTTTAGTTTCTTACCGTAAAGTTAGAAAATTTACAGCTTATTGCCGTAAAATTTAGTTGC
>JAXGGA010020783.1:0-17684 GCA_038373865.1 Uloborus plumipes | reverse complement strand
TCCCGTACATCGACATCGGCATTCTCGCATTTGATCATTATTCTCTTGATTATCTGAGACTTAAAATTATGTCCAAACATACCTTTTTAGCACTTAGAGCTGATTTCGAAAAGCAAAATATACCCCTTTCATCAGATGAAATAGACACGTAAAAAGTAATTAACGAATAAATAAAGTTTTGTCGCACCTTTTAAAGAGTGTAACTATTACAGTTCCTCCGTAGAAAAAATCCTCCATCGTTTTCAAAAAAAAAATAATAATAATAATAATAAAATAAATAAATCAAAGTACAAAGAGCATCAAAACACATTTTATCAAAGAAAGAAAAAAAAAGAAAAAAAAAAAACTCGTCCGTTAATAAAATGTCTCGAATTTCACTTTTAATCTGTTGCCAGTTGTTAAATATAAATAAAGAATAAAATGTTCTCGTGAATGAAAAATTTTTGTTACAAAAAAAAACATCGTCTGCCAAAAAAAAAAAAATAATAATAAATAAAATAAAACAAATGAATAAATAAACAAAAAATCGTCTGCACAGTCAGTAATTTTTTTTTCTGAGCCTGCATTTCCGCCATGTTTGCGGAGTCGGAGTCGGAATCAGAGTCCTCACAGAAGATTACTCAGAAAAGTACGTTACAAAATACAAACATTATTTATCAAAACCATTTTCTTACAAAGTTAGTTTGAAGGAAATCCGACTTTAAGTTCAGGATCAACATTCAACTTAAATTCCCCGTAGACGCTAATGTTAATTTTTTTTTCTGAACGGTTCAATATTGAACGAAAAATGGTTCAAATCAAAGAGCGAAATATGGGAATGTATGGCAAAGCCTCTCCGAGATCTTTCAAACAAAAACAAGTTTATTACATTCGGACGGTTCACTCAAAAGTTATTAGGTGGAGAAAGGTTACTTAAACGGTTCAATGTTGAACCAAAAGTGTTCAAATTGAAAATTTAAATACGGTAATAAAGTATCCTTGCCGAGATGCTTCAAACAAAAAAAGTTTGTTTAAATCGGACTGTTCATTCAAAAGTTATTAGGGGTGACAGCTTGATTGAGCGGTTCAATGTTGAACGAAAAATTGTTCAAATCGGAAATGTAAATACGGGAATGAAGTACCCTTGAAAAGTTCTTTCCAACAAAAAAAACTTTGTTCAAATCGGACTGTTCATTAAAAAGTTAGT
Organism: Uloborus plumipes; assembly: GCA_038373865.1. Taxonomy (NCBI): domain Eukaryota; kingdom Metazoa; phylum Arthropoda; class Arachnida; order Araneae; family Uloboridae; genus Uloborus; species Uloborus plumipes. The sequence goes on along the minus strand of JAXGGA010020783.1, from coordinate 16,498 downwards.
ATTGCGGGACCGGTTTTTTGAACGGCTCAAAGTTGAACCAAAAATTGTTCAAATCAAAAAATCAAATATGGGAATGAGCTGTACTCGCCGAGATCTTTCCAACAAAAAAAAGTTTGTCCAAATCGGAATGTTCATTCAAAAGTTATTAGGGGGGGGGGGGGGACAGACAGACCGACCGACCGACCGACCGACCGACCGACACACAAATTCCCCATCTCAATACCCTACTTTCAAATTTTTAATTTTTCGATATTCATTTTACCTTTTTATTTTTTTGACTTGGCGATATTTTTTGGACTTGGCGATATTTTTTTAACTTGGCAATATTTTTTGTACTTGGCGATATTTTTTAGATGCATTAAGCTACTTTTAATACTTTTTTCGTCTTTCTTTTATTTTTAACGGGAAAGTAGGCTAAAAAGAATGCCTTTAGCCAGTCTCTTTGCGTTTTTTTTTACTCAAAAGATGTTTTCGTGCATTAAAAGCATATGAAATGACTTACAAACATTATTTTATATGATATATTTATATTTAAAAAAATCACTTTTTTCACGTTTTTGTTTCTTCTTAAATGCTTGAAATATAAATATATCATATAAAATATTTTTTGTGAGTTATTTCATATGCTTTGAATGCATGAATATATCTTATGAGTAAAAAAAATGCAATGAGATTAACTAACGGCATTGTTTTTCATATTTTAACCATAAAATCCTGATAAAAGCTATGATAAAACTTTGCAATCGCAGCGCCCCTTGAAGATATTAACCGATTTTTCTCAAATTTTGCACAAAAACTAACTATTACCAAAGACAACTTTTGGCAATTATTAGAAGTTGAGCTGAAAAACTTTATATTTTTCGCCCCACCCTAATGGACACCCCTGTTGTGTCCATAACATCTAATCATATTATGCCTTTTTTAGCCTACTTTCCGTTAAAAATAAAAGAAAGACGAAAAAAGTATTAAAAGTAGCTTAATGCATCTAAAAAATATCGCCAAGTCCCAAAAATATCGCCAAGTTAAAAAAAATTTCGCCAAGTCCCAAAAATATCGCCAAGTTAAAAAAATAAAAAGGTAAAATGAATATTGAAAAATTAAAAATTTGAAAGTAGGGTATTGAGATGGGGAATTTGTGTGTCTGTCGGTCGGTCTGTCTGTCTGTCCCCCCCTAATAACTTTTGAATGAACATTCCGATTTGGACAAACTTTTTTTTGTTGGAAAGATCTCGGCGAGTACAGCTCATTCCCATATTTGATTTTTTGATTTGAACAATTTTTGGTTCAACTTTGAGCCGTTCAAAAAACCGGTCCCGCGATACTAACTTTTTAATGAACAGTCCGATTTGAACAAACTTTTTTTTGTTGGAAAGAACTTTTCAAGGGTACTTCATTCCCGTATTTACATTTCCGATTTGAACAATTTTTCGTTCAACATTGAACCGCTCAATCAAGCTGTCACCCCTAATAACCTTTGAATGAACAGTCCGATTTAAAGAAACTTTTTTTTGTTTGAAGCATCTCGGCAAGGATACTTTATTACCGTATTTAAATTTTCAATTTGAACACTTTTGGTTCAACATTGAACCGTTTAAGCAACCTTTCTCCACCTAATAACTTTTGAGTGAACCGTCCGAATGGAATATTTTTTTTTTTTGTTCGAAAGATCTCAGCGAGTGCAGCTTATTCCCATATTCGATTTTTCGATTTGGACAATTTTTGGTTCAACTTTGAACCGTTCAAACAACCGGTCCCGCGATGCTAACTTTTGAGTGAACAATCCGATTTGAACAAACTTTTTTTTGTTCGAAAGATCTTTTCAAGGATACTTCATTCCCGTATCTACATTTTCGATTTGAACAATTTTTCGTTCAACATTGAACCGTTCAAGCAACCTTTCCCCACCTAATAACTTTTGAGTGAACTCTCCGAATGGAATAAACTTTTTTTTGTTTGAAAGATCTCGGAGAGGCTTTCCCATACATTCCCATATTTCGCTTTTTGATTTGAACCATTTTTCGTTCGATATTGAACCGTTCAGAAAAAAAATTAACATTAGCGTCTACGGGGAATTTAAGTTGAATGTTGATCCTGAACTTAAAGTCGGATTTCCTTCAAACTAACTTTGTAAGAAAATGGTTTTGACAAATAATGTTTGTAACGTACTTTTCTGAGTAATCTTCAATGAGGACTCTGACTCCGCAAACATGGCGGAAATGCAGGCTCAGAAAAAAAATGACTGACTGTGCAGACGATTTTTTGTTTATTTATTCATTTGTTTTATTTTATTATTATTATTATTATTATTTTTTGGCAGACGATGTTTTTTTTGTAACGAAAATTTTTTATTCACGAGAACATTTTATTCTTTATTTATATTTAACAACTGGCAACAGATTAAAAGTGAAATTCGAGACATTTTATTAACGGACGAGTTTTTTTTTCTTTTTTTTTTCTTTCTTTGATAAAATGTGTTTTGATGCTCTTTGTACTTATATTTATTTATTTTATTATTATTATTATTTTTTTTTGAAAACGATGGAGGATTTTTTCTACGGAGGAACTGTAACAGTTACACTCCTTAAAAGGTGCGACAAAACTTTATTTATTCGTTAATTACTTTTTATGTGTCTATTTCATCTGATGAGAGGGGTATATTTTGCTTTTCGAAATCAGCTCTAATTAGTGCTAAAAAGGTACGTTTGACATAATTTTAAGTCTCAGATAATCAAGAGAATAATGATCAGATGCGAGAATGCCGATGTCGATGTACGGGAAAGTAGGCTCGTTTAGTTCTTGACAGAACTTCTTGTTGTAATTGTGAACGTTAAAAATTCTTAATTAACGACGGCAGGAGCTAATAGTACAAAAATATTTTCTTATGCAAAGATAATTCTTTTTGCGTATTCCTTCTGAGATCCACGCAGAGTATGAAAGTGTATTTGAAAATAATTCTTTCCTGTAACTGTTATGGAGCATTTAATTGATGGCTAACTATTGAGTAACATAAAATAAATAAATAAAAATAAAATAAAGAAACAAAATAACTATGCATTTGAGTTTGCATTGAAAAGCGCGTTTCTTGAAACGCCGAAACACGTGTTTGCAGTTTTTCTGCTTATTTATGCGTTTTACGTTGTTTTATATTCTTTTATATTTCAATCACTAAGGTAATTAGCGTTTAATTCTGACACAGCGCGTTTAGAACATATTATGCTGGCAAGCTACTGACCCCACCATTTTCACTTACTAACTCTCTAAAAACTTGAACAAGCTTTCCTGGAGTAGGAGATGTGATACCTCAATTCCTCATTAGTAGCTTCATTGAACTCATGTCACTTTTTCCCCATGCGATTTCCTTAATTGCACAAACTGTGTTTTCTTCTTATTGTACGTTACTGCTCAATAAAATGCATTTTTTTTCAGCTAAACGTGTATTATTTTTGTTTCCTATAGCTCTGCATGTCTGTCAAACATCTATCACTTATTTAAATTATTCTTCAGTCTCAATATCCTTTAATTGTTTTGAGTAGTGTGTTTAGAAAAAATGTCCTGCAAAATAAAAAGTCAACCGAGATTTAGCCAGAGTTGACACGAAACCTGCTTTAATTTCTTAGTTTGTGTAAAATCAACAATTATGCTTACAAATAAGCATTATCGATTAAAAACCAATTAAATTAGATAATAATTACGATCTTGCTAAGTTTTAATTACTTGTTAAGCTACTCAAAATTAAGCAGTTCTAAGGCAGGAATTCAAGTGAAACACGGACGATCGCAACTCACCATTGCAATCGCAAATTCCCAAATTTGGATAAGTTGCAATCGCAATAAATGCTAATCGCACTGACGTCACTACGGGTGGAGCCAATAAGAGCTTACAAGCAGTCAGTGATCTCTTCTTATTCGCCAAGTAGGCTGTGACGTTTTATCTAGCTCGTTTTTCATAGGCAAACGTCACGATGACGTCACGATGTTTTTATCAAGAAACGTTCTAATGTAATTCACTTCCAGTAGCGATTGCATTATGCGATCGCCTGTTTCACTTGAATTCCTGCCTAAAAGAACTATTTAACTATATTTTGGCACATAGGTAAAATATCAATGAATAGTTGCAACTCAGAGTTTTAAATTTTTGCTACAGTTTTGTGCAATGTTCACAAAATATATTTAAAAATGTGTTTTTTTTTAAATTAATAATTTTTAAAAACTCTTGGACTCATTTAAAATATTTCTCCCTTTTTTACAGGCTTTTTGTCTCGCTGCTTTGATGACCGTGATCCGAGGTCAAGCTATTGGCTTAGGAGGTCTAGGCATGGGTGGTCTAGGCTATGGAGGTCTTGGCTATGGAGGACTAGGCTATGGAGGTCTAGGCTACGGAGGCCTCGGATATGGTGGCTTCAGCTACGGGGGTCAAGGAGGCAGCATTGCTGGAGGACGAGGTTTTGGCATGATGGGAGGACGCGGCATCGGCATGATGGGAGGACGAGGCATCGGCATGATGGGAGGACGTGGTATCGGCATGATGGGAGGACGAGGCATAGGCATGATGGGAGGTCAAGGCGTTGGCATGATGGGAGGACAAGGTATTGGCATGATGGGAGGTCAAGGCTTCGGCATGATGGGAGGACAAGGCATTGGATCCATGGGCGGCATGGGTTACGGAGGGGGTATGGTTGCCCCCATGATTGGAGGTGGAATTGGGCTTCCAGGTGGATTTATTGGCTGAACAAAACAATGTTTCTGAAAATCAGTTGTTTTAAGAAAGAAATAAAATATATTGTTCCATCACTACGCTCCTGTTTGGATTTATTTTGAGAAAAGGTTAGCAAGACTCTGTTCTGTACAGCTCTTTTTCATTCATGATTTTTAAGTTTATTTCTTATGATTTTTAAGTTTAAGTCAAAAACTTCACACATGTGTACAGTGCGGATTTACCGGTTTTGAAGCTCGCCACTAGGCACTTTTGGTGGCCCTTTTCATCACAGATTTAAAACATTCATCATTTACATTTTATACTCCCTTTCGGGACTAAAATTTATGGTTGTCGGAGCGCCTCGCAATTCAGCCTGGCAGTTTCACAAAACTCTAGATATTACATATATATATATATTTTCCAGTCTTTTTGTTAATATAATGCGAACTTTCCTCCAATTAGAATTATCGTTTGGTGCTGTACAGCTTATTAAGTGTCTTTTGTGTCATTAGAATCAATTTTAAACGACTTAGGGCAGAATTCAAGTGAAACACCATTGCAATCGCTTCGAGGCGATAGCAAATTGCAATCGCTACTGGAAGTCAAATTACATTAGAATCGCATCTCGTAGCGATTGCAACGTATCCAAATTTGGGAATTTGCGATTGCATTGGTGAGTTGCGATTGTCCGTGTTTCACTTGAATTCCTGCCTAAACTGATTTTTGCAGAAAGCTGCGATGGCTTACAATAGGCCTTGAAAACAGTATCGAATGAATAAATGAATAATTTTACTTGAATAAAAATTCGTTTGAAAAAAAAAAAAATAAAAAATTAATAATTAAATAAAAAATCGCCAGCTCAACTCTTTGTTTATTCTTAAAAATAATGCAGACAGACGTTCCGACTGAAACACATTTTTCGCATCCCAAAACTCTGTTCTAACATTTTTAATTTTTTGATATTTATTTAATTATTTTATTCCTTTTTGGACTTTTTTCGTCTTTCTTTTGATTCAACGAAAATGCAGGCTAAAAACCGTAGTGCTGCCATCTAGAGTACACTACGACGAACAAAACTCAACCCGAAAATGTCGGTTGGTGTCAAAGATGTGTTTCTTTTGAAATATAGAGCAAATGGATTTTTCAGTATTATTTCAGGGAATAAAAACAATCAGAGAGCGGAAATAATTTTTAAATCTTAGGAGCCACAGAAAATGTTTTGGCGCATGAAAAATTATTTCTCAGAATTTAGAGGAAAATGCAGAGCAACATGATTTTTGAAATTCTCTCGTTGTTAAAAAACTAATCCCTGAGCTATGTTTTGTAGTTTTCCGAATGATCTAGCCCCTCAGGTTTGTCAAAGTCTAGAAATGATTGTGCTTAAAATAAACAGGATGCAAAAACCATTTCTGAAAATGTTAGCTAACAGTATCAATTTAACCCATTAATACCTAGCGTCCCGTTTTAGGGACGGTCAAAAAAGTGTCTTAATCTTCCAAAAATGAACATGTCAACCAAATAATAGTATTAAATTATTACTTTGGAATCGTTTTAATTCATTATTAACAGATTGCAGCACATAACCATTGTAAAGTGTGTTCTGTAGCCGTTTTATTATGATCTTTATCAAGAATTACATCGTTCAATCTCAAGAACAGAAAGCTAAGTTTTTAAAATTATTCCCAGTTTCCCAGTTTATGTTAATTGCTGCTTTTATTTCTTCTGATAAAATGCCTTTTCAGACATTACATCGTAGGCAGACATTTTTTTTAGTAAAACAAGTACGCACCTTCTAGTGGGTAGCATCCTTCTTAAAAAACGATTTTTCTTTTCTTAATAAAAAAAAATATTTTTCACATATTTTGTTAATTATTATTCCTGTATATTGAACACTATTTGTAACCGGTATACAAAATATATTTGAAAAAAAAAAAAAAAAAAAGTCAGGCATTAATGGGTTAATGTACGTAAGAAGAGCTAGTGGTTTTCTATACTTGTCATTCAATGTGTAACATTAATTTATGAAGTAAACATATAATCTTAATGGAGATGTAGTTTATGGGCTATGGTACATAGGACAGGACTAGCACTTTTTAAAATACTGTCGACAGTAAGGATGAAATGCACCGATTAATCGGCCATAATTTGCCACTCTACCGATTATTAATAATCAGCCAAATTTTGACGATTAATAGTTAGATTTTTGTTTCTTTTCTTGAAATATTATTTTAAGTATATATTCACCAAAAAAACTGATGAATAATTTTATGAACATTTAATTTAAAAAATTCCGCAATCCTTACTATAACATAAAGTATGAAAGTGTACAGAGTAAAAACAAAACTGATACTTAATACCGTTTGTAAAACTGAATGTAATATTAAAAGATAACCTTCAGAGCTGATACTCATATGACACTATTTGGAGTAATTAAATTTCTGAACTTTTAACCCTCGTGGGTTCCATGGGGTCATATGTGACCCCAATGCAATTTCTGTTTAATATATCTTGTTAATCAACCATTTGTTGTTAATGGCATTTTGTGGCTTTTATTCTTCTAGTTTTCTATTCAAAATAATGCTATTATTGTGTTTTATTTTTCCCGAATTGCATTTTTTGCACACAAGACCCTTGAGGTCACTTCCCCAGAATGCCAAATAAAGAGGACGTTGCAACTTTTGTCCAAGAGAACTGGACAGAAAATGCATCGAAAAATGTCATAAGTGTTTGAAATTTACTTGCAAAAAATCATGTTTTTTCAGGTCTGTAACAGTTGTAAATAAATCTACAGTTATTGTAAGTTTTGCTCTAAAATTTTAATTTTTAATGCATAAACTAAATTTTACTTCGATTGTGTCTTTTTATTTTTATTTTTTTGGCATTAAAAAGTGTGTGAACTTAAATAATGCATGTAACATTCATTAATAATAATAAATTAATTAAAGGAAGCATTGGGGTCGTTTATGACCCAAGGGTCTTCAGTGTAACTGAAATAGGAGGGACCAACGAGGGTTAAATTGGAATGCGAAAACATGAGTATTTCATTTTATTTATAATCAGCCAAACTTTGCTTATGAACCGGCGGAAAAAAAAATGCTTTCATAAAGTTACTTTAAGTATACCTTGAACAAGAAACTACGTTGAATAAATTTATGAACAAGAAATAAATAATTTTCTGCACACTTAAGTATAACATGGTACCGTAAACTGGTTGCAAATCTGAACTTGATTGAAAATTAGCAATTGTTTTGGAAGTAAACTCATAGAATATTTCAATAATAATAACAATAAACTTATTTCCAAAACAAAAATTATGGCTATCAAATAAATGGTTTCATAGAAATCTGGCAACCTGTTAACGAAAAGTTGTTTTAAAAAATATACATATTTAAAATGGAAAGGTTGAACTTTATAATTGATACAGCCTCTAAGCTATATATTTATTTCATCAAAATCTATGAATACAATGCACTTCATTGGGGAAAATTAATTTTTATGCAGAATTCTATTATATTTTTTGCAGAAAGTATGAAACCCAAAGTTGTAAACTTATTTGTGCACTTTACAGATCTGAATGTGCACAAAATCTGAGAGTTGTTTCTGTGCATAAAAATTGCACAATTTAGAGACATCGCTTACACAGTTTTTAAATACAATTCTCTGTAGACTTTTTATGCACAACAGTTATCACTTTTTGCACATATTTGACATTCTGTAGAATACCAAACCAATTCAGATTTTTCTGAAATTTTTAATCAATCTTTTCGGAAACTTCTTCAACCACGTAAAACCAAAAATCTCAAGGAGTACTACTACGTATTCAACGCTTGCTGTGTCACATCATCTGAGTTCGTCAACTTGAAAGAAAGAGTTGCGTAATGTTTTCGGCAAAAACCTCTACCATGAATTCTACAATCAACCGAATAAACAAACTTTGGATACGTTGAAAACTTTGATCTGAATTGGTTCTCTGAACAAAATTTCGCATTACGTTTTCGGCAAATTCCCTCACTGTGGACTCAAGATCCAACTGTGGGAAGAAACTTTGAAGGTTCTGCACAGTAGAATCTAAGTTGTTTAGTTGAGTAAATTTTTGCATAATGTCTTCGGAAAATTCCCTCACTGTAGACTCAAGATTCAACTGCGGAAAAAATCCTTGTAGATACTGAAGAATAAAATCTGGGTTGTTGGTTTCAACAAATTTTTGTGCAATGTTTTGAGCAAATTCTTTTATTGTGGACTCAAGATTCAACTGTGGAAACAAACCTTGCAGAAACTGCAGACTCATATCTGAGTTTTCCGGTTCAATAAATTTCTGCATTACGTTTTGAGCAAATTCTTTCAGTGTGGACTCAAAATTAAACTCTGGAAACAAACCTTGGAGATGCTGTAGATTAAATCCTGAGTTATTCATTTCGAATAACTTTTGCATCATGGTTTCGGCAAATTCCTTCACTGTGGACTCAGGATTGAACTGGGGAAACAATTCTTGGAAATGCTGCAGACTAAAATCAGAGTTGTTCATTTTAAGAAAGTTTTGCATAATGCTTTCGGCAAATTCTTTCACTGTTGATTCAGGACTCAACTGTGGAAATAAACCTTTTGGAAACTGCGTACTAGAATCTGAGTTGCTCATTTTAGCAAAATTTTGCATTGCGTTTCTGGCAAATTCCTTCACAGTAGATTCAATATTCAACTGAGGAAACAGCCCTTGGATGTATTGCAGACTAGAGTCTGAGCTGTTCCTTTTAGCAGACTTTTGCATAGCATTTCCAGCAAATTTCTTCAGTATGGATTCAAGGTTCAACTGCGGAAACAGACCTTGGAGCTGCTGAAGATCAAAGTTCGAGTTGTTGTTTTTAACAGATTTCAGCATCGAGTTATTAGCAAATGCTTTCGCTATGGATTCTAGATTCAACTGTGGAAGCAAACTTTGGAGATACTGCATACTAGAATCTGAGTTGTTCATATTCGCAAGTTTTTGCATAGCGTTTCCAGCAAATTGCTTCATTATAGACTCTAGATTAAACTGTGGAGACGAACCTTGGGAAAGCTGTGGACTTGGTGATCTTGACACCCGTTTTGGGGCTGAGTGTGAAGAAAGGGGACGGTTCCAGCTGATTTGTTGATCGAAATCCAAGTTGCGCTTATCAGTGGAAGGAAATATCTTCCTTGGAGGTAAATGACTGTTAGCATTTCGAATAAGTTGTGGAATGAAATCTGCAAACGGAAAGGATAGTTTAAAGTGCTCGAAATCCGAGCTGGAAGATAACTTTGGAGTTAAGTTCGGGAGGACTTTCTCAAATGAATAGGGGAAGGGCTGACCGAACGAAGAAGGAGGACTAGAGCGGTGAGCTGGTTCGATGCCTTGATGGAATTCTGAAGAAATGAGTCTGAGGGACACTTGAGAAAACAGCGGGAGCAAAATTGGTAATGTCAGAATCAACCGTGTCAGTGCAGGAAGAAGGACACATTGAGCTCGCCACGGCAACACACGCATTCCCTACAATGAAATAAATAAATAAATAAATAAATATTTTAAAAAATCAAATTTTGACTTTGTGAGTTAAAATTATGGTTTTCCCAATCACGATTTGTTATAAGTGTGTGAGTGCATTTGTGCAGCCCCGTGTGTGTCTGTGCCTTAGTCCATTAAGACATAGACAAGCCATTCCATTCAGTCGCTATTGTATGCTCTGAAGCAGGGATAAGGGTGACAGGTTTGATGAGGAGGGGAGAAGATGAAAGAAATTTGCCGTCGTGTACCACGTGGTTTTGTCCTTTTGGATTTGAGTTTTCTCCCTACCTAGTGCACGTGTGCACTCTTTCATTCCAGTTCTTGAAGAATTTTCTATTGCTTAACATGGTGTATTGCCGTGCGCATAAGTGTCGCATTTTTAAAAATCTGGACACTCGTGTATTGCAGTTATAGGGATCCATGGAGTTATTTAGTTCGGCTAAGTCATAGACACGACAAAAAAAAAAAGAAAAAAAAACTCGTGTATTAGAATTCGAAGCAGATGAAAATCATAAATATAAATTAATCAAATTAGTTGCTAAAAATATTTAAAAATACGAATGCACCACTTCGTAAATAACATTAATGAGTCCAAAAGTACCCCAAAAGTACGCAGCAAGTATACAAAATTAATTTTATTTAAAAATCAATAACTGGAAAATAAAAAACATATTTCTCTCGAAACTTGTGTTGCAATTAATTTTATTACTAAAACATTTTCCCCCCTTAATAATCACAAATGTTGAACAATTTTAGAAGACATAATGACACAGCGCAACACAATTAAGCACACCAAACTTTTAGCACTGCAAAATTATTTGCGCTTTGAACGAACTTCGCTAAAATCAGCGAATCTCTAACTTGTGAAGTCTATGTGCAATTGCATTTTGGTTTTGATTAAAGACTTTTCGCATTTCAGGAAACAATATTATTTAAAATATATTCAGAATTTCTAAAATTTTCTTAATTTTTCTGCGTTTGATCTATTTTGGAAAAATAAAAATATAAAAATATAAATAAGTTTAAAAAACGCAAATTTAAAAAAATTTGCAGTACAGGTTTTAAAAGGCCCTTTTTCCGTTTCCTGACTTGAACGGTGCAATAGGCTAAAAATAGTTTGAAACATATTATACATTTAAAACTTCTAACACAATTTTTAAAATTTTAACATTGTATTCATTTTTTGAAGGCATGAAATAATGAATGAATTAGAAATAATACTAGCTTGCATTGCAAAAAAAAAAGTCATTTCTATTCGTTGCAAAGAATATAACTGCAAAGCTGGAATTTACCTTGTTTCGAAAACGAGCTGAAATAGACTCTCTTTCTAAAGGAGCGCAACCTTTAGGGCCATTTTTAAATCGGCATAACTCAGTAATTTGTAGCAGAAATTAAAAAAAAACCATTTGTCCATTAATTTATAAACTATACACTTGCAAAGGATGGAAAATAATTGTGCCAAAATATTCCGGCATAAGGTAAAAAATTAAAATTGTCGACTCTTAAAATCTCTACGAGAATCAACACAGCAATACGAAACGCTCTTCCGTGGATGTCTAAGTCACGTGGTTCCCCCCTGCGAAGATCCTGCTTCAACTACCACGCCTACTTGCCTTATCTATGTCTAAATGATCTAAGGTCTGTGTGTTGGCAAGTCAGTTTGTGTGTGTGTGTGTATTAGGGTGGGGTGAAAAATAAAAAGTTTTTCAGATCAACTTCTAATAGTTGCCAAAAGTTGTCTTTGGTGATAGTTAGCTTTTGTGCAAAATTTGAGAAAAATCGGTTAATATCTTCAGGGGGCGCTGGGATCGCAAAGTTTTACCATAGCTTTGTTATGGATTTTATGGTTAAAATATAAAAAACAATGCCTTTAGCTAGTCTCTTTGCGTTTTTCTTTCCTCAAAAGATGTTTTCATGCATTAAAAGCATATGAAATGACTCACAAACATTATTTTACATGATATATTTATATTTAAATTTATCATTTTTTTCACGTTTTTGCTTCTTTTTAAATGTTTGAAATATAAATATATCATATAAATTAATTTTTTGTGAGTTATTTCATATGCTTTGAATGCATGAATATATCTTATGAGTAAAAAAAACGCAAAGAGACTAGCTAAAGGCATTCTTTTTCATATTTTAACCATAAAATCCCGATAAAAGCTATAATAAAACTTTGCGATTGCAGCGCCCCTTGAAGATATTAACCGATTTTTATCAAATTTTGCAAAAGAGCTAACTATCACCAAAGACAACTTTTGGCAACTATTAGAAGTTGATCTGAAAAACTTTTTATTTTTCGCCCACTCTAGTGTGTATACGTCTAGGTAAGTGTGTGTGTAGGCATGTAGGTGTATGAATGTGTGTCAGCGTGTATATTTCTGTGTACGTGTGTGTGTGTGTGTGTGTGTGTGTGTGTGTGTGTGTGTGTGTGTGTGTGTGTGTGTGTGTGTGTGTGTGTGTGTGTGTGTGTGTGTGTGTGTGTGTGTGTGTGTGCGTAAGCGTGTATGTGTCTGTAGAGCTCGAACACCGACGCCTTGCAGGAGCGGAGGCTCCGGACTATAGGAGTGGTTTCGCTCCTGGAGGGACTGGTGGAAGATAGTTTTCGCAGAGGCACCCAGTCAAAAATCAAAGGAAGCCAACTGCAGTCAAGTGAGAGTAATAAGCAATTCGTTGATTGGTTGAAAAACTAACAAAGTAGTGTTAAAAATATGCATAAGCATTTTATTTATACACACACACACACACACACACGCAGGACAAATATTCCTTTTGATAACTTTCAAAGTTAAGGCGCCGACTTTGGCGAGAGGGAATTAAAATATATTTCACCGTATTTTCAAAATGAGATGTGGCTTGATTGTTTGCTCTAAAAAGTGTAAGATACAATTTTTTGATAAAATGTTTTTCGGTATTATCCTGGAGAAGAGCTGAAATGTTTTAATATAATGCTAAGAATTAAATAGAAATTTAACTTGCTCGTGTGTACGCCAAGCAGGGTGAGAAGAGGGCTGTTATGATTTTTCTGAAACTCCATGCAAAAATTCTAAAAAACCATCATCCAGAACAATTTTGCTCTTATTCGAATGTGTGGTTCTCACTTAGATTCTGCGTATAATTTTCAATAAATTATTTGATGTAAAGAGAGGGAAAGAGAGAGAGACTAATTGAAAAATTCGAAGAAGAAGGGATTTTATTGTTTTTGAGCATCTTAAATATTGCTTTCTATTTCTTTATTTTTTACTTTTCGAAAAAACGGACACTCTAACTTTTAAACACTTTTTATATTAAAATTACTGAAGTATTACAACTTTGTACCATTTTAACTCCCCAACCGTCTAAAATAACTTAAAAAATGATTTTTATTTTGAATGCATGAAGCAATTAAAAGTCAAGAATTAATCATTGAATTAAATATTTATAACTTTTCACTTTCTCATGAGTACCGCATTTCATGAGAGGGAAGTAAAATATATTTCAACGCATTTTAAAGTGAGATGTGGCTTGATTGCTTACTTTAAGAAACGTAAGGTACAATTTTTCAATAAAATGTTTTATGCTATCAGCCTGGAGAAAAATTAAAATGTTTCAATATAAATCTAAGAATTAAATATAAGTTTGGATTGCTTGTTTGTACACCCAGTAGTGTAAGAAGAGGACTATTATGACGTTTCTGAAATTCGATGCAAAATTTTTTCTAAAGCACAATTCAGAATATTTTTTCTAACATTTGAATTTTTGTGTGTCTCTTACGTAGATTAAAAGTAGAATTTTCAATGAAATAACTGACGTGACAAAATTGCTAATTGAAAATTAAAAGAAACAGGAATTGTATTATTGTTTGAGCATCTCTAATATAGTTAAATTTTTCTTAAACTTTCCGAAAAAAGAACACTTTTAACTTTCAAATACTTTTTGCATTAAAATTACTGAAGTATTAAAACTTTGTACAATTTAAATTTTTTCTCCAAACTTTTAATAATTTAAAATGATATTTTATTCAGAATACAAACATTGATTAAAAGACAAGAAATGATCATTTATTAAATGTTTATAGCTTTTCGCTTTTTCTAAGCTCACATTTAAATGTCCCTTAGCTCCATAACTAAGATGTTCCCCCTCCCCACTCTGTGAATGTAGAACGACCTGGTTTAAATAACATACTCAACATTATCGAAAGAACATTTGAAAAAGCAACTAATAAAATACTCACTAGTTCTCTGTCCATTTTAATGTTTTAAATACGCTCGTCCAAATGCCTCTAGCTCCGAAAGAACTAAACTTTTACGGAAAATTCTCACTTACGTATCTTACCACCCGGAAATTTTATTGCATTTGCAAAATAGAATTCATTTAAATTTTTTTATGAAAGATAATTAAGTACATTTCCTCCGAAAAATAAAATATCTAATAAGATGAGCGTCTAATAAGATGAGGGCAAATGGAAAATTGCAAGGCATTTCAAAATTATTATTTTTTAATTATGTGACAGTTGCCAGACAAGGACTAAAGCATTTAAACTCTGAAAAAGTTCTCGAATGACAGGCTTTTAATGGTTGAATTTGCTGAACCTGTACCTTTCTTTCATCCAAGCTGAAACATGTTATTTGTAATTCTGTGAAAGAGTTAATGAATAAACGCGAAGTAACATTTTTGTTTCCTAGTTATGAAATGGCAAGATTGTAAAACAAAGCAACGTGTCAGAATGTTTTCCTGGAATGTACTTTTTAATATAAATTAATTTCTTTCATGATTGTTCCATTGAAAAAAGAAGTTTGTTTACACATACTAAAAATTAAAGATGCACTAATAAGCAAATTGGCCGATTACCGATTAATAAGCCGATCAATTATAAGGGTATTTTTTTTAAACATACTACCAATTTCATCATGGGTCATTCCATGAAAATGTCAACCTCAGCCGAAGGAAAAAAAAATACCGATATGAAAAAAGTATCAAAAAATAAATGAATAAATACATAAATAAAAATCATGCAACATAAGAAGTTTAAAAAATTGAAAAAGTATTGTAATTATCACTGAGATTATCCATAATAAATAGTTTATAGTGTGTCTATACTGCTTATTATTCGATGGTTACGTTAGTCACGTTACGTTAGTCACACTCCATCTTGAGTAAAAGTGACACTTAAGACTAAAAAAAATTAAGATTCAATAAATGTGTTTAATGTTTTAAAAAGCCAACTTTACACATTTTTCAAAATATCATTCAATTTTTAACACTTGGTTAACTTTGAGACATTTTTGCCTCACAACATGAGCATTCATTTTCAGGGTTGCAAAAATGTTACGTTAGTCACGCTGCTATTTTGGTTGAAAAAATATTTACTGTCAGTAATTTTGTTTTAAATTCTTAGCAGAAATGATACATAGATACAATGTACATTGTAAATCCACCAGTATAACTAAAAATATATCTATAAACAATATTTTTTATATTGTTTATAATTTAAGTTACAAGTAAACACAGTTACAAAATCAGCTCTGAATGTTACGTTAGTCACTATGGAATGACTCTCATCACTTTTTTCTTTCTTCCACTATTCCGATTTTAGAAACAGTTAGAGAAGATTTTTTTTTCGATTTTCTTAATTTTCCTATCAAAATTTTAGCCAATTTCTTTCCACCAATTTTCATATTATTTTCAAGAAAATTACATTAACGCATTGCTAAATATTTTAACTGGACATGAAAATTTAAAAACAAAAATTGGGGAAGCCAGTGATGGACATTCTAATTTTGGAGTGTTTTAAATCTAAATTTCTTAATTATTGGTCGCTATTCAATCAAGACTCTTATTCTTTGTGAAAATTAAGAGACTATCTAAAAATACTATGCTAAGGGGAAAAGTATCGACTCATTGAAAATTTTGCAGCATTGTCTATATGTGTATACTTATTCAAAATAGGAAAAGTATTACATTATAAACTTTATATCAGCTGTAAGTATTTTTATCACATTTAATAAAACTGTTCATCATAGTTTCTTGGTGAAGGTAATTCAGTTAATAATGTTTAAAAAAATTTTTTACCCCTTATTAATCGGAAAATGTTTGCCGATTATTAATAATCTTCGACGTGACCAATTATGGCTGATTAAGCGTTGCATTCCTAGTTTTTGCAAGTTTGGGGGCTCGACGCAATTCAATTTTGGGGCCCCTCTGTCCATAGTGGAACTATGCTTGTGCAGGCGACGCTTTTCCAATGGAAATTCTGGGCACACGCCTAGAACCCCGTAATCGTTAGAAACCCCTAGTTACAGA
>JAXGGA010020782.1:0-17685 GCA_038373865.1 Uloborus plumipes | reverse complement strand
TTATAAATTAAAGTTTGCAAAAATATGACATTGGTTGATTTTTTTTCAAGGTACAGATGATTATATACGTGTGTCAGTATCAAAACAAGAAACTACAATTTAGAGGATATTATCTTTCTCAGGTTAGTTATTGACATACTTATAAGCTATTTAATGTTTGAATAATGCAGGAAAAACGATTACAAGCAAAATTTTAAAAAATTCATAGAAAAATCTTCTGAATCTCAATTAGACGTTTTCAAATCCTTTAAAATATCCTTAGTAAACAGTTTTTCTTATTCAAAATATATACAACCACACAAAATTAACTAGTATAAACAAATTATGCAAACATCGTTTTTTTTTTTTCAACAATTACATTTATTGCATATTTTGTACAAGCATTTTGGTAAAATATGAAATAATTTGCAGATGGCTTTGTGTGAAGGGAAAAAAAAGAACAAAACTAAAACAGTCAACAGACTTTCAAATGTGTAAGTAGATCATTAATAGAATATCACATTGTTTTGTGTTTATGATTTAAAATAAAAGTACATTACAAATGAAAGGAAAAAATACATACATATATATATATATACTGTATGCACAATGCATATATATACAAGACTAGAGCTATGTGATCAACCAGTGACAAGAGGCATTTATAGATTTACATCTAAACACAAAATTGAAACTCAAGTTTATTTTGGTCAGAATTTGTGGAAACTCAAGTCTATATTGGTCAGGATTTGTGATTTACCGAGGATACCATACGTTGGATTCTTTCATCATTTCGGGCAATTGTTGCCTTTAAAGCACTATTTGCATCAAGCTGATTTTGCACTACTTGATCAAGATCATCTAGTTGAGCTCTCAAGGGCTCCAATAATGATTCTGTAGCACTACGAAAAAAATAAAATAAAATAATAAGTAATAAAGTAAAAAAAAAAATCAAAAGTTTTAGCAACATTCCATAAAATAAGGAGAGTAAAAATAAATATGCTGTAACAAATAATTTTCAAAGATCAAAGCAATGAGATAAATATGCATCAATAATGCTTATAGTACAAGATGTATATAAAGTCATTTAAAAAAAAAAATCAGATTTAAAAATATTTCAATTTTATTATGATCATTATCTCAAACAGCTTTTTTTACAACTTTGATACACTTCTACAAGTACTTTTCATAGTTCTAGGAAGGTTTACACTATTTTCAACCTCGGGCCAGGCGCTATCACAGCCAAAATTTACTAAGGTTAGGGTTTTGTGATAACATTCCTTATATGGATGTGAAAGGTCATATTAAAGTTGGAAATATGAGTTAAAACTAAAAGTACTGGTGGGTTGACTTTCAAAACTCTTCTCGTGACATGTTTTTTTCTTTTTATACACACCATTTTTAGTTTTCAATGTTTGCTACATATATATATGCCTTAGCTAATATTGTACGGATAGGAGGGGGGGGGGGGACTTCATGAGATTAGTATCAACACAAGAAAAGAGCTGTGCACAAATCTAAAATGCAGTAAACTCAAGATTATTTGCAGAATAGAGTGGTAGAAACCGTGTGCGAGTGAAATCTGCGGATAATCCGAAAAATACGTACAGGGTATCTGCTCAACCTAGACTTTTCAATTCCATGACTTTCCCTGACTTTCCATGACTTTTGCAAACTATTTTCCATGACTAAAAAAAAAAAAAAAAAAAAAAAAAAAAAAAAAAAAAAAAAAACGAATTCTGCTTTTGTTTTTGGAAAATTATGCACTTAATATTCTCTTAATATTCTATCTTGCAAAGCAAATGGCCAAACATGGCGACTGCGTTTCACAGCAACAGAAGTCCGTTAGCTTTTGAGGTCAAAAAACGATCTTTTCCTACCGACACCCTCCTCCCCACCGTGCTTGTCCTCAAACGTACTTTCATGTAGCAATGAATTGTCTGTCCATAAATTTTACTGTAAGTTCAGATCCTGATATGAGTGAGGCGAAATCTGACTTCAAAACGGAACTCGTTGAGTTCCTGCCCCCCCCCCCCTACTTACACGATTCTTTAAAATTCAACATCGTTTTTTAATTTGTTTTTCGTTTGCATAAAACTCCTCGAAAGAAAAAGATTCAAACAAGTTTTTAAAGAAAAAGGAATCAAATGAAGCGGGTAGGGGGGGGGGGGAGGAGACCAAATGTAAAAGGCAAATCTGCCTATGCCGGGGAAAAAACCATAAAAACTAGCTGTCGTGGCCGTCACGAAACTTTCTTCTATATCTATCTTATGAATTCCGGTTACAAAATAAAATACGTACTCGCCCGAGTAGTTGGAGACAGCGCCAATTTCCCAATTATCGTAATAACCCTGCAAATGCAGAATCAATGAGCGAAATTGGAAATCATTGCAAAAGCCTTGTTTAGATAAATTGCAAACATTTTGTTTGTTAGTAAAAAGAAATTGGCAACAGTTAAAAATTTCAAATCATTGAAAGTTTTCAGCTGTTTTGATAATTAAATAGCGTGAAAGCGATTTTTTAATGAAGTAATTTTTCGCATTGTTGACTAAGCGCAAAAATCACCCCACCCTCCCCCTGGGGCGATTGGCGCCAAAATTTAATCGATGCTTGCTTCCATATTGGGTTAGTGTTATTCCAAATTTCATTCAAATCGCAGCAATATTTCCCGAGATACAGTAGGTGCAGTGACAAAATAAGCACTTTTGATTGCTCCACCCCCCTTTGAGATATTGACACACAAATTGAATCAGCACCTGTACTCAATAGGGTCTACCTATGGACTAATTTTCGTTTGATTCCGCCGGTTACTTCCTGAGATATAGCAGTCACCCCCGCGCAGAACACGTGCGATTGCTCCACCCCCCTTCAAGATATTGACAAACAAATTGAATCAGCACCTGTACTCAGTAGGGTCTACCTATGGACCAATTTTCGTTTGATTCCGCCGGTTACTTCCTGAGATATAGCAATCACTCCTGCGCAGAACACGTGCGATTGCTCCACCCCCCTTGGAGATATTGACAAACAAATTGAATCAGCACCTGTACTCAGTAGGGTCTATCTATGGACCAATTTTCGTTTGATTCCGCCAGTTACTTCCTGAGATATAGCAATCACCCCCGCGCAGAACACGTGCGATTGCTCCACCCCCCTTGGAGGAATTCGCTAAAAAAAGTCAGGTGCACCAGTTCACATGGTGGTACATATGTGAAAAAATTTTTGTTCGATTTCATTCAGTAGTTTTTGCTCTAGCGCGGCCACAAAAACTGGTCACACACATACAGACTCACACACACACAGACAGACAGACAGACAGACATTTTCTAAAAATGGTCGAAATGGACTCAGCGCACCTCAAAACGTGCAAATCCGTCAAAATTCGACATTCGAAAATTTTCACGAAACCAATACTTTCTTCTATATATTAGATATAGAAGAAAGTAAAAACCATCGAGTCTATCTTTTTGTCGTTCAAGGTCATATTTTATCAGATGACGGTGTTAGACAAATGCATTAGTTAATCTCACTCCTTACCTTAATTTTTATCTTGTTTCGTTTAAAGAACTAAACTTGTATCAAACATTGCTTATGTAACTCCTACTGTCAACTGACTTGAGTGCATCGTTCGGAACTGGGATTCCCGTGCACGTGTAGTAGGCGGGGCTAGTTCATGACGCACCAGCGGTGTTGTCTCGTCATATGCCAGCAGAACCAATCGGTGATGACACGTGTGTAGGGCGTTGCTGTGTGTCACGTGTGTTACTTCGTTTCAATATGCAAATGTAGCAGGGTATAAAATTGAAGATTCGACTTTCGATCTTCACTTGCTTTTTCGATCGGCCACATTGCGTGTGTCGCATTTTTGAGTTTGTTTCCCCGCTGGAAAGGGGTAAACTCTTTTACTTTTTCGGAGCAATGCTCATTTTTATAATGTTTCAAAATCAACTTTAAAGTTTACCGGTGATATTTTCCCGGATGTTAGGTCATAATTAAATGTTTCACTAGTTAAATTGATCGTTGGTCATCGCTTCAAAACTTCGTTGATGTTTATGGGAAAATAAAGATAAGTTTTGTTTTTTAAAATGAACTTAGTCATCCTTTAGTATCATTAACTCTGCTGTTAATTATAAGAAATGGGTTTATCCCATTATCAATGGTTATGGGCACTACCTAACAGCCATGTTCCCACTACGGCCCCATAAGCCCGAAGTTAAGAAGACGTCTTTGCCCCGATGCTGGTGATAGCATCCGACGGGGGGGCCAACATTCGATTTATTTTTTTCTGGAACCATCTTTCTGCAACAACTGAGATAGTCTTACGATGGCATTTTCAACGATAAGCGTGGAGAAATTAAAAGAAGATAATTATCCTGAATGGTCATCGGACATGATGTACCTACTGATGGAGAGAAACCTGTGGACGATCGTCAATGGAAAAGAAAAGGCTCCGACAATCACGGCCAAAGAAGGAGAAGAAAAGGATATCAAGGAATATGATAAAAGAAAACGATCTGCCCTCTCTCTAATATATCTTCACATCGATTCCAAGTACAGAAAACTGATGGGGAAAACAGAAGATCCAGCTGAAGCATGGACACTTTTGAAGAATCACTATATACCTCATAACAGGTGCATGGAAATGCATACCTTCACAGAATTTATGTCCTGCAGAAGGGAAGAAAACGAGAAGATCAATTTGTTTGCAGCTCGTCTAAAAGACATATTTGAAAGGATCATCGCCTTCGATGAGAAGGGAATATCCGAAAAATTCCTATGTTATCAACTACTTCTACACCTGCCCGACAAATTTGACATGGTTTGCCAGAATATTTTGAGACAAAAAGATGAAGACTTCAAGTATGAGAAGATCGTGAGCGATCTCGTGGCTGAAGAAAACCGACTTTTCCTGAAAGAAAAGGATTCCGAAGAAATAGTAGCCAAGTCCTCTTTTGTGAAAAGCAAGAGACATTGGAAGAAGAGAGTGAAATGTCATCATTGTGGAAAGCCGGGTCATCTAAAGAAGAATTGCTGGTCGTGGAAAAGTGACCAAGGTATCCAGAGCAAAGAAGATTCATCCAGGAATAGCAGCCCATCACGATTTCAACAACACCAGAGAGGAAGATCCGACTGGAAGTCTCCGAGAAACAACGAGCAGAGGTCCGGATCGCCTTCTACAGAACGTTGTAAGTACTTTTGTTCCTTCATTTGTGAGGCTAATCTAGTGAACTTTAAGGATGATAACCTTTGGATTTACGACACGGCAGCAAGTAATCACTTTATCAAGGACAAAAGAGATATCATAAATTTTGTACCATTAAAGGATAAAGAGTTGGCTGTAGCAGTCCAAGGAAAGAAATTCCCGATTGAGGGGAAAGGACAGGTTCTGCTAAAATTTAATAATTACAAAATTTTGCTGGAAGATGTAATGTACTCACCTAATCTAAGAAGAAATTTATTGTCAGGTCCAAAATTTGATATGGGGGGTGCAACTATTAAGGGAGGTAAAGGTGTAATAGAAATTTCAGGAAGAAAAGGTACTATAATAGCTAAACTCAAAAATGGAGTCTATGTAGTAAAACCTGATAAATCTAGTCAAAGTTCAAGCATTAATTGTCAAAATATTAATCCTACGTGTCAGAAAAATTCTAGTCATTTTGTAAAAATTGAAACTTCTAATACAGAAATTCCCAAAGTAGAAAAACTTGAGAATTGGCACAAGAAATTTGCTCACGTTAATACGGAAAGTATTAAAAGAACTTGTGATTTGCAAAGTGTTAGGGGAATGCCTAATCTTAAAAATGCCAAAATTCATTGTGAAAGTTGTAAACTAGGGAAGCTTAGAAGAGTTTCTTTTAAACCAATAAATAGAATTAGATCTAATTCTCCAGGAGAATTACTTCATTGTGACACATGGGGACCCTGTAACTATAAGGGAAGAAACGGGGAAAGGTATTTTTTGTCAATTATTGACGATTTTTCTAGGAAAACTTCACTTTACCCAATGAGGGATAAAACCCAAGTTGCTAAAATATTAATCCGGCATATTATAAGATCAGAGAGATTTCTTGATAGAAAAGTAAAATTTGTCCGTACCGATAATGGTAAAGAATTTGATAATCAAACTTTTAGAGATTTTTGTCAAAAATCAGGAATCCATCACGAATTTACTAATACGTTTAGCCCAGAAATGAATGGGGTTATTGAAGTGTACAACCGTACAGTGGCAGACGGTGCCAGGGTTCTATTGGAAGAAAGCGGGCTTGATAAAAGTTTTTGGCCAGATGCCATGCTTCATTTTACCTACACCTGGAACCGGATATGTCATTCTGACCAAAATAAAACTCCATTTGAGTTATATGGAGGCAAAGTTCCTTCTGTTAAACATCTAAAACCTTTTGGGGTGTTGGGGTATGTTTTCATACCCAAACAACATAGAAATAAATTAGATGCAAAATCAAAAAGGGGAATACTTATTGGTTACGCGTTCAAAACTAAGGGATATCGTATTTGGTTTCCTGATAATGACAAAATCACTGAAACTATTAATGTTTCGTTTAAAGAAAATTGTTTCTATAAAACTGAATTTCCTAATAAGAGCAGTGGAGCAGTGTTGGGCCACATCACTTGGTCTGAAACCCTCGATTCAGATAATGAATCTGGTGATAAAATGATTCATCTCCAAATTCCGGAATTACCGGAAGTCCCAGTAGAAAGTGAGATTGAAAGTGAATCAGAGGGGGAAGATAAAAAGTTATCAGATGCTTCGTCAGACGAAGAAAATGAGAAAATACTGCGGGAAGTAATTTGGGAAAGAAAAGTTGTACCGCGAAAAGACGGGACTAGAAATGATATTTACTTTTACGAAAAGCATAAAAATACCAGATTGAGGTCATTGAATGATGTCAAAAATTATTGTAACAAAAATGATATTGTATATAATGCTCAATTGTTCAGTTTTAAAGGTTCTGATCAGTATGAAGGTGATATTCCTAAGGAGGGACAAGTTTTAAATGCAGATTATACACAAGCATGACTAGACTCTGATATTGTAATTCCAAACACGTATAAACAAGCTATGAAATCTAAAGAAAGTGCTGAATGGCTTGCAGCGATGCAAAATGAGATTTCGACGATGGAAGATCGTCAGGTTTGGGATTTAGCAGTCCATGAAGGAAATATCGAACCAGTGAAATCCAGGTGGGTTTATACTGTGAAAAAGGATGAATTGGGTCAAATTGCTAAATATAAAGCACGATTATGTGCAGTAGGAAGCTCTCAAGTAAAATATCAATCCTATAATGACACATACAGCCCAGTCATTAATTTCAGTATAATTCGATTTTTCTTTACATTGCTAGTTGTTGTGCAAAAATGGAAGCATATTCAATGTGATGTTCGTAGTGCGTATCTGTATGCCCCTATTGATCAACCTATTTTTATGTGTCAACCTCCCGGATTTATTATTAAAGGTAAAGAAAACCTGTATTGTAAATTAAAAAGAGCAATCTATGGTCTACATCAAAGCGGAAGATTATGGTATCTTGAAATTGATAATGTTTTAATTAAATTAGGGTTTAACAAATTGTCAGGTTGTAATTGTGTATATGTTTTTAACTCTAAAGTGATTTTATTATTGTACGTTGATGACATTGTTCTATTTGGTAAATGTGATAATGATTTAGAGAAAACTTTAAGTATTCTGAAAAAGCATTTTGACTTAAAAGTGTTGGGAAAAACCAGAAAATTACTTGGTGTGGAATTTGAGGAAACGGGGGAATTTTTGAAAATTCACCAAACTAGCTACATTCTAGAAATTTGTGAAAGATTTAAGAATTTTAAATTCCCGTTTTCGTCACTTCCCATAAGTAAAGGTACTGTTTATTCCACCTTAAATTGTCCACAAACCGAATGTGAAATTAAAGAAATGTCAAAAATACCTTACAGAAACCTTTTAGGTTGCCTTTCATTTTTAGCTAATCGTACTAGACCTGACATAAGTTACGCCGTAAATATTTTCAGTCAATTTCAAAATAATCCCGGATTAGATCATTGGAACGGCTTACTAAAACTCTTAGGATATGTAGCAAACACTAGTCATTTAAAATTGAATTTAAGGTGTAATAAAATACAATTGGTAGTTTACTCTGACGCTGATTTCGCGTCAAACCGAGATGACAGAACTTCTTTAGGAGGCCAATTAGTGTTGTTAGATAACGCTCCTATCGCTTGGCGTACTTTTAAAGAAAAGAGTGTTAGCCTCTCAACGATGGAGTCAGAATTTGTGGCTATGACTGAAGCTGTAAAAGAAATCTCTTGGTTTGATCGTATTTTATCAGAATGTGTTAAAATGAGTATTATTACTGAAAATGTTGTAAAATCTTTATTACTAGTGGATAATCAGGCTACTATCGATTTTGTTAAGTCGCCAATAGAAAATTATAGAACTAAACATATAGATGTTAAGTTATTTTTTGTTCGTGACTTAATAAATAAAGATTTTTTTGATATAAAGCATGTTAGAAGTAAAAATAATAAATCTGATATTTTTACTAAACCTCTAACTCGTATCGAACTCAATAGATTTTGTGAGGATGTTTTTCATTGAATTTCGTAGGGGGGAGGATATAAATTTTTGTGCGACCTTTGTGTCGGATTGAATTGTGCAAGTCAATTTTTAAATGTGTTTTTGAATTTTTCATGTGTTTTTTCTTGGTACTTCATTAGTGTATAAATCGTGAAATTTTAATATTTTATATAGTAAAGTATAGTATGTAACATTGCTAATATTGCTTAAAATCAGATATATATATATTTATAATTGCTCAAGAATATGTTTATACATAATGCTTTATTAATTGTTGCATGTGAGTATTGTTCTTATAGATTAAAACGAATGATCTGGACTACATGATGTGATCTTGTTTTGTACCAAGAAGAAAAATAGTTTGTTACTTTTTATTGGATATAAAATGGAAATGTTTTTGTAATTTTTAGCGGTGACCAATGGTAGTTGATAATATATTAGATCTTTTCAGTGAGAAAATTTGATTCTTTTGGTAAGATAGTGAGAGGGGGGGCATTGTTAGACAAATGCATTAGTTAATCTCACTCCTTACCTTAATTTTTATCTTGTTTCGTTTAAAGAACTAAACTTGTATCAAACATTGCTTATGTAACTCCTACTGTCAACTGACTTGAGTGCATCGTTCGGAACTGGGATTCCCGTGCACGTGTAGTAGGCGGGGCTAGTTCATGACGCACCAGCGGTGTTGTCTCGTCATATGCCAGCAGAACCAATCGGTGATGACACGTGTGTAGGGCGTTGCTGTGTGTCACGTGTGTTACTTCGTTTCAATATGCAAATGTAGCAGGGTATAAAATTGAAGATTCGACTTTCGATCTTCACTTGCTTTTTCGATCGGCCACATTGCGTGTGTCGCATTTTTGAGTTTGTTTCCCCGCTGGAAAGGGGTAAACTCTTTTACTTTTTCGGAGCAATGCTCATTTTTATAATGTTTCAAAATCAACTTTAAAGTTTACCGGTGATATTTTCCCGGATGTTAGGTCATAATTAAATGTTTCACTAGTTAAATTGATCGTTGGTCATCGCTTCAAAACTTCGTTGATGTTTATGGGAAAATAAAGATAAGTTTTGTTTTTTAAAATGAACTTAGTCATCCTTTAGTATCATTAACTCTGCTGTTAATTATAAGAAATGGGTTTATCCCATTATCAGACGGAGCCCGCGCACATGCGCAGTTACACAAAATTCGCCGCTCACGGTTTTAACGTTGAGAATTCATCTGATTGGTCACCACAATGCAACTTGCTGGAAATTGTAATTGAAAAATCAGATTGCACCCAATAACGAAGTAGAATGACGGCGGAAGTGTTTTCGTTCTTCCGAGATCGCGGGAAAAATTTCAATCGGTCCGGAGCGCTAAAATCCATGATAAACAGTCAGTTTCCATGACTTTTGGACATTTTTCGCTGAAATCCATGACTTTCCATGACCAATTTCGATCATATTTGAAATCCATGACTTTCCCTGACTTTCCATGACTTTCCATATGCGCGGACACCCTGTACGTATAAAACAATGCTAGTGTACACAAAAGTAAAAAAAAAGTCAATAACATAACACACACATTTAAATTATAGCTAAAAATGACAACATTGAACATAAAAAATATCTTTAAAAGTTAAAAACGACCAATAATATACTTGCATTCTCCTGCATTCAGTAAATCATCGCAGTAAAAAAAGTGTGAATGGCTGATAATCCAATCGCAGATAATCCAGAGTTTATTGTAATGTTTTAAAAATGAATTTCCTTTTCAGTAAGATTGAATAAACGCCCAGTATATGCACTAAAAAGTTGTTTGTAGTCTGCCATATTTTAATATTTTATAGGACACATCATTCTTTAGGCATAGGTTTTAAGAATGAAAAAAAAAGGGGCAGGTTAGAAAAAAACTTCTTTCCTTTTAAAATGATTTATTATGAAGCCTTTATTAGAATTAATTTCATTCACTTTTTAGACTGAAAACATTAAAAATAATAAATTAAACTAAACATCACTAAAAGATGTAAATGCACAGTTGATAGAACAAAAATCGTAATACTAAACTTAATTTCTAAGCTAACAAAGCTTCAATGTAGGTTTCTCATTTTATACACTTTCCCTAGAAAGACATAGCTCGAAAAAATAATTCTTGACTATTTGCATTGTTCTAAATTTGGGTTTTTTTAAAACCCTTTAATAATTAGACATTTTTTTTTTTTATCCTAACAATTAATGTTTCTATCATTTTTCCTACTTAGCTATGATTACTATGCTAAAAGAATATTGCAAGTAAATAATTATTTTATAAAAAAGAAAGGTTTGAGAGAAAATTGAGACATGCCCTTCTTCCTTAGAATCATAAAACAAGGTTTTTTTTTTTTTTAATCATCAAATATTGACTTTGATTTTTTAATTGCATATTTAATAATTATATTAATGATCAAAAACTTTTAATATCAATACTAGTTTGAATTTAATTAATTGGAAGATTTAAAGTGAGAGCTAAAAGAGAAATAGTTATATACATTTAACATTAACCCCAAAATAAAAGGAGAAGGAGAGGGAGATGGAATAAAAGGACATTGCAAACTTTTGCATTTTCAAAAGGTTTATTACCTTTGTTCTTTATGAAGAGCTGTTAAATTTTGCTCATGCTCTTCCTTCCACATTTTAAGCTCCATTTTCATGGCATCAAGATCTTCTTGAAGAAAATCCAACATTCTCCCCAAAGGCACAGCAGTTTTGCTTAAAGACTGGACAAAAGAACGTAGCTGCCCTAGTTCTTTGGATGCAGAGTCTCTCTCTCGAGTTCTGGAGGCTTCAGACATTTGAGATTTGTCCTGGGAAAAATTAAGTTAACTGTAAGTGAGAATCATTCGAGCAGACTGTTTTAAATTTCAAAATGAATTAATAAATAAGCTACATTTAGCACTTAAAGGTGAGAATAGCAAAACACAACTTACTATTTCTACTTTTTTGGTTGGAGTTTGCTGACTACCTGCTTCCAAGTCTTTCTTTGTTTCCAGCAACTTTTTCACAAGGCTTCCTGTTAACATTAATAAATTTAAATTACACAGAACTAAAATATTTTAACATAATATTAAATTACTAGTAAATTATTATTATATTACATGATATTTTCACATCTATATACATAAATGACTACTTATGTATGGATGTATGTCCGGGGTAATTTTCAAAACTACTGGACCGATTTTAACCATTTTTTCACCGTAGATAAGCTACATTAAAAGGAATCAGAATAGGCTAAAATTTATCTCTAAAAAAGTTTAAAAAACAGTAAATTTCATGTCATTTCCCCATTAAATGATTAAGTTTTCCACCCATTGTTGCAAAAATTTGTTGCCTTGCAACAATATTAATAGTAATCATGATGAAAATTTTGAACCAAGGCTTCTCTGGAGTAAGTATGAAATTTATTTCTTTCTTAGGATTTCATATTCATCTATGCCAATAATCGATACCGGGTTAAATAAAAAGAGAATTGATATTGGCAACAGTTAGAAAATAGAAAATGATTTTTTGGAAAATCACATGGATAAAATAAATAACGCATTTAAGTTTGATTTCACGTTCTTCTTCACACCCAGCTAATATACCGCATGGTCACAAAAAATAGCTTTAAGAAATATGATTCTACTGAGCTTAGTTGAAAGTCATACATTTATTTTCTTGGATTTGGCATGTTGCATTTAAACCAGTGTGACGCAGGGCACATCAGCTAGTTAAAATAAATGGATAAGAAATCAAGAACTTTCAATTTTTAAAACCATACCCCAAAACATTTGAGGATGACAAATCATATTTCTGTACCTCAGAACCAGACTAACGTAAGTCCATTTTCGTCATTTTTCGGTAGAGGGGAAAAACGATTGTCGAATACATCGTTTTTCCCCTCTACTGAAAAATGACGAAAATGGACTTACGTTAGTCTGGTTCTGAGGTACAGATTTGTACTGGAAGAAGAGAAGGTCGTGAAAGGAAGGTACTGAAGGAGTTTTGATGGCGTGAGAGAAGAGTGTGGGAATCAGCTTACAAAGCACTTGGTTAGTGATTGAAGTCAAAGTTTGAGATAAAGTTATGAGCTTAATGTTAACTTAGCTTCTTAAACAAAGCTACGAATTCAAGGTACTCATTTTGTTCCAAATTTCAAGCTCTACAAATTACCTACACAGGCATTGTAAGAGTTATTTCTGAGATATTGCCATGTTAATTTTAAAATAGTAATTTTTGTCACAAATCTGTACGCAGTTGATAAAGCTCACTTAGAAAGGGGGACTTAGTACATTCATTCCAAATTTATAGAGAATGGATACAAACAATTTATAGCTTTCCATCAAAAATTAACCCCCCAAAAAAGTTTTAATTTTCCCCCTCCCAAACCACTGGCTTGAATAGTATATTCCAGCAATTGAAGCAAAATAATATGCACTAAATTTGAAACAAAAATTATATTACATCCCCGCTTAATCGGGTAACAGATAAACGAATACCCCGCTTATATGACTAAAGTAGCTCGGAACCGATGCCATAGACGTAATGTTAAAGCTCCCCGCTTAATTGAATACCCCGATAAATGTATCATGCATCATAGAAAAATGACAAGATAAACAAGTGACATTATTTCAGTAATGAGAAAGTGGTTAATTGCAAAATGTAATTACAAATGAAACTAAATAGCCTAAACAGCAGAGGAGAATTCAGGACCAAAGGTGGGGCAGACATTATTCAATGCAGGTACATAAATTATGATTTTACTGTATAAAAATAGCGTGAAAACTTACCTTTATCTTCATCTGGGGTTTTAGCTGATGTATTTGAGTTCTGAAATATTGTAATAATTTTATTGGCACAAGTTAGAAATACAGACCATTGAAACAAGAACATACACTATATTTTAAAATAACACAGAATTTTAAACATTTTTCTGATTCATGTGGTTTGATAACAGCTAAGTAATACAATTTTTGCTTCTAAGTATCTAATATAATATTCTAATTTATGCTATCATAAAAATATTTTATTTCCTAGCAGAAATCTTGTTTTTGTTCTCAAGCGAACAATAACTTGAAATTTGAGTGAAATAAACTAATTTTTTGGTTTCTCCAAATTTAAAGAAAAAAAAAGAAATAACATTAAATTTCAAATCAATAGTATATTTTGACCAATACTCAGCAAATTGATGAGGATCTAGAAACATGTAATTTTAAGATTATGTCTTAATATTATTTTCATGAAAAACTCTTAAAACATAATCTCTCATTATGTGATTATAAGTTTCTGAATATATATAAGGATGTTGAAAACTATGTCTCATTAAAAGTACTCTTTTTGGAATAAGCACCCATGTTATCTTTCAAAATGAACACAAAATTGCATATTTTGAGAGACATCCTGCATACAATTTTTAGGTAATTTTTAATTAGAGAGACTATATTGATGATTTCCAAGGAAGGACTACTTTGACAAAACTAACCTAGGTTTCATTCTTCTTTGATCTGAAAAATTTGGGAATCTCCAAAAATTCAATTTCTTTCCAGTTCATCGAAAAGAGCAGCTTTAGTTTTTACTTTGGAAACTTTTGGGAGCAAATGTTGTAAATTCTTGAATGCTAAAGATTCTTCGTCGATCGCATGAACAAATTACTTAAAGAGTCCCAATTTTTCAAACAAAACTGTCATTAGTATCTTTTGAGGATACACATGTGGCTCTCCTTTTATGTTGTACTGTCCTACAGTAAAGTCAGTACTTTCAGTGCAATATCTTTTATTGTAGTGTATTTAGTATTTCTGCTATCCTTCAAGCAAAAAATGTAACTTAAAAAGACTTTTTAATGGTTGTAATACAAAATAACTTTATTGCAAAAATATTAGTTTTTCGAAAGTAAAAGCCAGTAGCTTTTAAATACTACAATGACAGCCACAAAAATGAAGTTTCAAGGATATAACCACCTCTTTTTTATGTATCATTGCTTTATTAAAAGGAATACAAAACTCTCAAATCAGAAAGCACTTTAAGAAAATCCATCACATGACATAATGCAGTTGTATTCATACTCAATCTATAGTCTACAAAGTTGACCCCTTTGGTCCGTATGTTTGATGTTAAGAATCCAAGACCAGTTCTTCCAAAACAATCGCAAAAGTGCTCTAGATAAGATACTACTGTAGTCACAATGTTGCAAAGTTATAGCCAAATATTCAGAAATTGGTTTCTGAAAACAGTTGGAAAATTTCTCACACCTACAATAAACACCAAGAAATTATAACAAGAATTCCTTAAACTAATTGTTATTCTTTCAGTTTTCCATATTTTCTGACATTGTCTGAAAAAATTCTAACTACATTCCCACCCATTTATACCACAGTTGTAAACTGAATTTATGGTTATGACGAAATAGCTTTAATTCCTTTTTACATTTTATTTTATAATATTTAAATTTTCTTGGCACACTTGGGGATATAGCCAAAATTTTCATTTGGTTCCTTTGATTTAACTGCAAATGCTCACAACTGTATATTAAAATTGTACCTATGTTCTAGTGCACAAGATTCACCTGATCATGAAATGCAGTTCGCTGGTAAAAAACAGATTGGCCATCAATAATGTAATGTAAGTAACACAATTGTATGATTCTATGATATAGAAAACCAATAATCTATTGCAGGTATTAGGATTCTCAAAAACTTATAAAACATTCTTGAGCAGGGTTTCTTAAACTTATGTAGCATGCTGACCCCCTTCTGGAACAAATTTTTTTCGGACTCCCATCCTAACATTAGTAATTTTCCTTGTTTTGATACTTACTTTTTATCCCAATAATTATATAAGCGCTAGATTACAAAGAAATATTGGTGACAAAGTATTGTAGGAGATTTTAATGAATGGTTTTACTCTTTTAAGAAAATGAGCATTAAAGATGGACAAACAGTAAGAAAAAAAACTAAAAATTAACATATTGTCATACATTAATTTCAAACAAACAATTCTTTCTTATGGATGATTCAAAATACAAAAGCAATTTCAACAAAGTAATAAAGTAAAAGATTTTGTTAAGTTAAGAAAATACTTTTTTGCCATTATTTTGCTCCTACCATACAGAGCTTTTAACTACTTTTAAGTTATTTCATTATTTTTCTCAAATAATATTAATATACTCAACTGAAATTGAATCATTAAATAACAACAGCTTTATACACACATGCCAAATAAAAATTTTCATCAAAATCATTTCAATAATCTTTGCTAGCTGTTAGACAGAGGAAAGTCAAAAATGCTTTTCATAATTTCTGTACAACCAAAGAGAGTAAAAAAACTTTTAAAGCTGCAAAGCACGGACCATTGGGACAAACTGAAATTACCTGGACGTCTAAATTTTCTGTCTGTTCTGTTTCCATTAAAATGAAATTTTCTTCTTCCTCATCTGACTGATGGCCTTGATCCAATATGACATTTTCAACAGGTTTAGCAGTAGCAGGTCGAAAACTAATCACAGAGTAAACAAGGACAGTTTTAATTACATTTTCATAAAAGATATAACAATTAGATATTTATTGCAGTGCACAGCAATACTAGAATGATTGTGTTAAGATCAATATTACAATGATTACTCAAGGAACTCTGCATGATTCAGTTTTATTTATTTATTTATTTTTTTTGTAATGAAAGAACTTTTATCAGTGCTGGATATAGGGAGGAACAAGTCAGGCCTTTACTCCGGGCAGCATTTTACGGGGATGGCAAATTCCCTTATTTCTGCGTGTTATTATTATTATTATTATTTTTTTTTGCTGAAACTTGATATAAATACTTGAAGGAAGATGGGTAGAGGGCAGCAGTTTTAAGATTTGCAATGGCTTAGAAAAACTGAAGATCCATAGAGGTACACATTGGAGATGTGAGCACAACACAATTAGATTTTGGACTAACTTTGAAGGTTACAAAGGTGAAAATTTTAGAATAGCATGAATTTCAGGAAAGTTGATTTTGAAGTGCTTTAGCAATGTGTAAATGAGGTCTTGGAAAATGACAATGTTGATCTTTGAACAGAGTTCAAGAGAATATTAC
The DNA here is from genome assembly GCA_038373865.1 of Uloborus plumipes. Classification (NCBI taxonomy): domain Eukaryota; kingdom Metazoa; phylum Arthropoda; class Arachnida; order Araneae; family Uloboridae; genus Uloborus; species Uloborus plumipes. The sequence goes on along the minus strand of JAXGGA010020782.1, from coordinate 1,049 downwards.
AAAAAGTGCTAGGGACCATGTTATTTTCAGGGAAAAGGAGTTGAAAGATGCTTTTAATTATTAGCAGGCTACTCTCATGCTGATAGGATTTAGAATATTGCAAGGCTCAGGGTGCATATAAGAGTTTAGTAAGGATTAAAGAAAAAAGAATCAGAGCAACAGCTATAAGCAAGAATATGCTACACATATTCATAATTAAAAAAAGATGCGTGTCATACCTTGGTTCCTCATTTTCTACAACATGCCTTATTCTAATCCTCGGGGGAGCAGGTCTAGAGCTAGAGGGCCTTGCAGAAGGTGGTCTAGCTGATGGAGGCCTGTAAAGAGAGCGAAATGTTCAGAAATATGCCAATTTTTGGAACTTGAAGCATAAAAATTGCCATTCCAATATAACAGATAAGTAAAAACACATTAAAAATCAAGTGGGCATTGAAAATAAATAATTTAATTAAAATGATGGATTAACACATTTTTAATAACAACATAATCCAAGTTTCAGATTGCAGAAGGTTTGTTGTTTTAAAGTGAGCATGGGGGAGGGGTGAGCTTACCCACTAAATGTTAAATGAAAAAAGAAAAATAAATAAATAAATACATGCCCCTTTAAAAAAAGAAAGATGGAAAAATTCACTGACTGAACTAAAACAAGAAGCTCTGTCAAGAACTAAACGAGACTACTTTCCTGTACATCGACATCGGCATTCTCGCATCTGATCATTATTCTCTTGATTATCTGAAACTGAAAATTATGTCAAACATACCTTTTTAGCACATAGAGCTGATTTCGAAAAGCAAAATATACCCCTCTCATCAGATGAAATAGACATGTAAAAAGTAATTAACGAATAAATAAAGCTTTGTCGCACCTTTTAAAGAGTGCAACTGTTACAGTTCCTCCGTAGAAAAAAATCCTCCATTGTTTTAAAAACTAATAATAATAATAATAATAATAAAATAAAGAAATAAATAAAAGTAAAAAGAGCATCAAAACGTATTTTATCAACGAAAGAAAAAAAAAGAAAAAAAAATAACTCATCCGTTAATAATAT
>JAXGGA010020781.1:0-17686 GCA_038373865.1 Uloborus plumipes | reverse complement strand
GTTTTGTCTGAAAATAGATGAAACATGTTGCATTAAAAATATAAAAGATTAGAAAAACAATATTTGATGTAAGAAAAATAATGCAATAAATGGTTTTTGAAGTTATTCACAGAAACTTCAAGGAAAATCTTTCAGCAAAAATACCTAACTTATTTTCTAATGAATGAGCGTAAAATTTTTAAAGTAGTTCATTAAATATTAAGGTTTATTTTAAGTACATGGAGATCATTAGGGCTGAGTAGAGCAATCATTGAACAAGAGAGAAATTAAAAAGGAAATATTAACAAAATTTTAGTAATCACTGCACATTCTTGAGTATAAGCCTACCCATACTTTTTTTTTTGAGCAGAACTCTAAATAAGCTTAATCATTCTTGATTCTGACTTTTTTAAAATTAATTTATAAGATTCAAATAAAACGAAATATAGACAGCACAGAAGTACAGGTAAAAATAATACAGAAAAAAATGTGTGTGTGTGTGGGGGGGGGGGGGGGTAATCAGGTACCCTTATGTGACAGAGGGAAAAATCATATGAAAGTTAACTGTGGATTATATATATATATATATATATTATTGATATATCTTTTTTATTTTTAAATTCTTAGAGTGTAGGATTTAAATTCTTTTGCAAGAATCATGGTTGAAGCAATGTTGCTTTTTAGTTCCCTTTTTCTAACTTGTACGAAAATGTACTATATTGCATTATTTTTTTGCACATTCTTTTGTGTAGTATCTTAAAATTTCTTTATTGTTTTCGATACAAAGAAGTCCTGACTAATAAACAACGTTAAGACTAATTTAAAAGTGTTCATTGACTAAAACTTTAAATTTTCAGGTTGGTCAAGTGAGGATAAACACTAGGGACGAAATCAATGTAAGAAAGAAAGATTTTACAGACTAAGAGAAAGCCAGAAGCAGCAAAAATTAGATTTTTTTTCCTATGGTTTAAATTAAAATGATTTCAACCAATGATTTTTTTTATTTTTTTTTTTAAATTATTTGATTTAAATAAATTGATTGCAACAGTTTTGACACCTTGAGTGTAAATAAAAATTTTATGAGAAATAAAAATAAATAAATGATAGTGCAAAAAGCAGGATACTGAACAATTCATTTTTACTACACTATACTTTTGTGCCTATTGAAGTTGTTTTAAGAGTGAAATACAATTTTCCAGCTTTGATCAAAAATATCTTTTGAGAATTTTAATAGCAAAGAATGATTGATGTAGATTTAATAGAATCAGTTCTTTTAAATCAGCACAGCTTGGAATAATTGTCTTGTAGGTTTCATGTATCAGAAGTTTTGAATAAAACATTGCAAAATTATCACTATCATCTTCAGAAAAACCATTATATAGTTGTATGAGAAAAAGGATAATTATTAGAGTAAAATTCATTTGAAAATGTATTTTAATTTATAACGTAAAAAAATAACTTTTCAAAACTACTTTTACACATGCTATCCTAGTTCCTGTTTGTTATAAGTTTCTGTTCATTTTCTGACTGCCGTCACAGCTATAGACATTTTTATAGAAATATCATTGTATAAAATTCAAATAGTGAGATCAGCTTAAAATAATAGATTATAATAGAAAATAATTAACATAGTGTCAGCAAGATATGTGAAAACTGTCATATGACTACAAAAAAGGGTAGTTTGAAAAAAGGCCATTTTTTAATTCCCACCATATTTTTAGAAATTAAAAATAAAAAGAAAGCCTAAAGTAATAATTTACAAAGATAAGTTATTCCTTCTGTTAGACAGTCAATATTTGCAACACTGTTGGTGTCTAAAATTTGTATAAAACATTTAATTACATACCTCAGTGTATACGTCTAAAATACTGCAGATTTTTGGCCCATTAATGTAAGTAACAATCCGAGTACTTATAAAATGAAAGCATTGTTTAATTTTAATAATATGCTAATCTTGATAGTAAGTTTTATTACCTCCAGGACTTCGTACTGATGACATAGGACCACCTATAGGAGTACCTGTTCTTCTATTTAATAAGCTATTGAAGAAATTCTGAAGAACTCCTTCTCCTGCAACTGCACCTGCTTTGCCATCAATCTGTTGATAAGAAAAGGTATTAAAAAAAAGTCAAATTGTATAAAAGTAGTTAAGCCTTTAAAATAAAAAACAATATATACTAAGGATGAAAGTAAACCATGGGTCATAACTGGGTTGTAAATATATTGTATGTATTACAGGGTGTTTATAAAGTCTTGCACTGATGAAGAATATTTCCTTTTTTGGGTATAAACTAAAGCATTAGGATTGGAAATTTGTATTGATAGTTCAAGGTTATTGCAGTTGATCCTCAACATCCCCTATGCTGCGCCCTTGATTCCAGGTTTTAACTAGCATATCTGTTGTAACCCATGGTATCCCATCCTATTATTATTTTCTTTTATGTGGCATTGTTGTGGCCCAGTGTGCAAACAATTCGTCACTGAGAAAATCCTTTATAGGTAAAAGAATGCACCAAAATGGTTTTTTTTTTCATAGATGCAATTTTTTGTTTTCAAAGTTAGAACTATTTACATCACTTAAAACTAATTTGTATCAATGAGGAAAAAACTGGATGAAATAAGGATCAAAACAAAAACATAATTAAACATTAATCTTAAAGTTTTTCTAAATATGCTTTCTTTATCAATATAAGTCTTTATAATCACCTTACATATTTTGTGTAAAAACATATTAACAAATTAAATTTAACATGGGAGAGAGAGAAACCTTTTTGGGAGAAGCCTGAACACCTGGAGATCCAGATATTCTTCGATCCGCTGTCTTCTGAACACCAGGGGAAGTTCTAACGGGAGTTTCTTGCTGTAAAATGAAACAAGTTATTTGTTTTAATTAAATAAAAATATGGAAAAAAGCTTCTACTAAAAGCTTTTTTCAGATACATTAAAGTCTTCTTTTACGTTATAGAATCAAAGTTTAGATAATTTATACTACAATGAGAACTAACTGCAAAAATGTAAGAGAATGTCTCTTTTTTCTGGGGGGGGGGGGGGGGAACAAGACTTAAATCAGACAATGTTATACAGCTAATAAAACTGCAGTAAGATGTGCTTTTAAGCATGGGGAAGAAAAAAGAAACTGAAATGTTTGGATATTGATACATATTAGATTTTCAAAATATTGATATCTACTGATAAATATTTTGAAAGGGCTCAGTGGTAAAAGTTTTGTCTTCTACGCCAGAAGACATAGGTTCCATTTTCACTTGCGCACTGGGTGTGATTTCCTCTTCTATTGCTAAAAATCTTTCTTGTGTTGTTTTGCATATCAATAAACTTTGAAAAACTAGTTGCACTCTTACTATCGGGATATGGGTGACCTAGTGAGGTTAGGTATGAATCTTCAAAAAATCCCCATAACGAATAAAATAAAATAAATGAATTTTTTATTCAAAATACATTATTTTAAATCTTTTTATTAACCCATTTATGGCGACTTCGAAAACATCAATAAGACATTCGTTCAAGTTTTAAGCTTAGTATCTCACACGTTTTCGACAAGGTTGCGAAACTTATATATAGTATCCTTTCTGTGAGTTTTTACCATATGAAATGCACAACTGTTAGACTGATAGAGCCATGTAAGGACAAGTTATATTTCTTTTCCGTGTTGGTATATTTTTGTACCAACCGGCATTAATGGGTTAAGAATTCGATGCGCTTCATTGTTGTGTTGATTCCAAATTTTAAAGGGCAGTGGCATTAACACAGCAATTTAGATATTAATTATAAACAAAACAATCTAGAATTATTTTAACATTACAAGGTGAAAAACTTAATTTACTATAAGCAAGGAAAATTCAAACATAGAAACTAAAATTAAATTAATTTCTACTGTTGATTATAAATATGTGATTCAAAAAAAAGGTAGTAACTAATGGAAAAGTTGATGCTCTTTGTAATATAACGGATGAAAAATAAACTTACAGCATTCACTGGTCTCCCGACGTTGGCCGGAGTCTGTTGGTTGAGAAGATTGTGGAGCTTACACAAGAATGCTTGATCATCTTCAGCCATGACTTCAGCTTCCCTTTGAAAAGGCTGCAAGGGGGGGAAGGAATGTCAGGTAACATGAACAAACAAGGCAAGAATATAAAAAAAAAGACGCATTTAAACCATCATTACAGATGCATACTCATTATGTAGACATATACACAGCATGTTTCATATTGAATAGGACAAAAATAATAGCATAGTTCAAATTTTACAATTTATCTATTTAGTCCAAACTCGGGTTTCTGCTAAGGTCCCATATTATGAAAAATGCAAAAATACAATTTAAATTATGATAAGTACTTCAATTAAATAAAATATTAAAAAAACCCTCACACCCTGATCGTCGACCTCATATTAAAACCAGCTTCATTGGTCAGAAAGCATTTTTATTTTAAATATATTTAATTGTTTTCAAGAGAACATGGTAAACACAAAAAAGGAAACATAATCCTTATTAGTTAAATTTGCTAGTTGTAAAAACAGAATAAAGGGGGAAAATCAAAAATCCTTGCATCAAACCCAATTACAAGTATTTTAATTATTAATAAATAGAAACTGGCAACAGATACACATTCTAAATGATTGAGTTTTCTTTAATTGTCGGACAACAATGACATTGGTTTCCAATCATGTAAATTTAAGGCTTAGATGAATTTGCTAAAAAGAGTTATAGTTCAAATTCGATATAACATGGAAGTTCCAAACACATTCTATCAAATGCAGAAAAATTATTTCTTTTGATACCATTGTTTCAAATTTTAAAATATATTTTTGCTTCAAAAATCACAAAAACATATTACAGGTTTTTAGTTAATGTCTTCATTAATTAATAAGATTCAGAGATGAATGCAATTTGATCTTGACATTTGAAAAAAATAGAAGATGACCCATAAAAATAGCTCAATTACATATTTTTAACCAAACACATAAAAGTTGGGAACTGTGAAAAGGGACTAGTTTTCCACTTATTTTCAAGGACTTTTCAAGAACCAGTCAGAAAAATCAAGTACTTTTCCAGGTTCCCTAGTTGGTAAAATAAAATTCAAGGATTTTCAAGGCAGTGGGAACCCTGTACTAATAAATTTAATTACACAATTTCTTCAAAATCAAAACATAAATAAAATTTGTTTGAACTAACTAGGGGAAAAAGAGAGCACTTTCCAATTCCCCTATTACTTACGGTACTGTTTGACCACCAATGACACAGAAGGGTGAATATCACCATACTGACACATCTATTAATTTGCGTTACAGTTCAAATATTTGATAGTGGCTTGAGACAATGGGTATCATTAGTCAGTACACGGGAACTGTAAAAACATATGTGGTATTGTTGGTATATAGTTTCTAATCGATGTTATCTCTAAATTATTTGTACATGAAATACTACTGAAAATGGTTCAGACAATGTTGCTGTATTTTCTTTTTCTGAATGCCTATGAATGAAATTAAGCATTAGTATATCGCACCCTTGCTACAAAAGTGCCACAACTTAAAAAACTACGTTTTCCAGGAATTGCAAAAAACTGTTAACAGGCTGACTAGGCACATTTTAGTAATTTTGAATTTGTCAATATGAAGACTGATACATCTCAAACTATGATCGTTAGTTACACATGGAACTCTACGACGGCTGGACGACAACTCAAGATGTGGCATTTCAGTGGAAGGGTCCTATGCATCTTGATAACAACAAAACGCCATAACTGCCCTTTGGAGGTTGATTTTTCAATGCAACTTCTGTCTTTTTTGAAAATTGGTACAGATGTGTAAACTACGTCTAATGACGGTCATAACTCAAAAATTAATTTTTGAGTTGTGGCACTTTTGTAGCAAGGATGCGATATGAGCGATTCTCTGTAAACTGGTAATTGGCTGTCCGGACTGAGTATTTTAAAAATAATAAAGTGTAATAAGGTAATTATCGCTCTTAATACAAGTAAAGCATTAATACTTTGTGGCCCAATTGTATTTGGAGTGATAACACTTTTTGTTTTTTTCTAGAAATTATCTAAGCGCCAAAAACACAGTCCCCTGGCTGTCCCAATCCCATAGTCTAACTGTTAAAGATAGTATTTTAAAAAACCTATTAACACTACATAAATTTGGCAATTAATATTCAAAAGTAGAATAATGAAGCTATATTTTTCTTATGAAATAAGGTATAATTACGTATTTCTAAAACTTAAAATTGTCGTGTAACTTCTGTCCAGAGTTTTTTCAAACAGTCCCCTGCAACAAATTCAAAGCTGTAATATGAAAAATCTATAACTTTTGCAAATTCTTTTTGATATGAAGTTTAAAGTAATCAGTGTGAATTTGCCGAAATTGCTGAGAACGGTGTTGAAACACTACTTTGCTTAGTTTGAGAGCCACATTTGTGATGAAAGTATGCATCAGGGTCGTTGCGAAAACAGTCCTCTGGGATGTGATTTTATTAATGTCAATTAATTTAATTATAAAACATATTAGTTATTATGTCCACGATTTGTGCCTCAATGTATAGGTAGTCTCGTAACTAATTATGTTCCAATAGTTTTGCAGATATTACGCAACAAAGAGCAAAAACACAGTCACCTGGCACAGTCCCCTGCCTAGTTATACCAGGCGAGGGACTTACCCCCCTATCACAATTGATCAGAAAAACACAAGCTTCAATTGGCCCTCTTTCAAACCAAAGTAATAGATTCATTTTCTGAGCAATAGTAAAATAATTATACGAACATTTCAAAAAACCGTGCCCGGACAGATTTCGGGTGAAAAATGACGAGTTTACAGAGAATCGCCCATATATGCATACAATTAACTAACATTTTCAACTTCAAAAATTTTTTAATAGAAACTGCTTTTCAATAATTTTTCACTTGCTCTTTGTCCCTTCTTTACAGCATGAAATCTCCAGTAATGCTTTAAATACATAAATACTGTTACCTTTAGCAGTTTTCAGCTCTGATCAAGCAATCTAAATAACTTAAAATGAATATCTAAGTGGAAACTAAACCAAAAGGGCAAGGTGCCAGCGATGCTTAACTTATGTCCGAATTTTAAACTCTGTTACCTAATCAATTTGAAACTGTTGCTTTAATGATTTCGGAAATGATGCTTAAAAAGATGAAGCAGATGAGTAATATATTCATGTGTGTGTGGTCTATTTAAAAATATTTGCTGAAGTTTTTTCTTTTTTGGTAACTGAGTGAAAAAAAATCAGTAGTGTAACACATTCCTAAATCTAAAATGTCAAACATGAAGAAACAGATCTAAGATTGAAAAAACCCAAAACAAGTGTAAAATTTGATTACATTGAAATGATGCAACAATAGAAATCAACAGTTTAAAAGGATTTTTTGCAAAGAAGTATTCAGGATTTTGCAAATTTGCAGCATGCAACTCGCTGAGGAAGCAAATATATTATATTAATGTCTCTACTGAAAGAAAACTTGCTACAGCAAAATGAAGCCATCAAAAACAATTTATGAAATACCTTTCTACTGCCTGAAGGCTTGACAATGACTTCATCATATGCATCACTTGCTTTTATTGTCGTTAGGTTATCCACTAAGATGCCATTTTTCTTCGCATTGTCCCAGCCTGCGGGTCTAAAATGCACATTATTTGGATTAATTGGCATGTATGAACTAGTGACATTAATAAAGCATACATGAATTTAGTTCAAATACAAAAACGAATACAGCTCAATATCAGTTAAATACGTTACAATGCAATACAAAATCCACTAAAAGAACCAACTTTCCATTACCGAGCAGATATTGCATCATAGAAATCTTCTGGTCCAGAAAATACGGAACTTTATACTTTTCCAAACTAAATTCCTAAAGAGTCAAACCTTTACATCAATACAATCATTAATGATGAAATGAAAGTTGTAAGGTGTACTTAATTTATTTCATCCTGTTTAGATCTTGTTTGTTACTTCCAAAGTTTCTTCCTCCTCTTTAAGGCTTCAAATTTTTATGATTTTGAGTCGCATTCTAAATATAACAGAGAGGCCTTTTCAGGGAGATATAGCCCTAAAAAGTGCTATACTTTCTCTTGAAGGTGGTCCTGTTTAAAGCTCCTTGTGTCATTCTGATTCTGTTAATAGAAACTATCAAGAGTTGTTTTTCCTTGACAAGCTCAAAAAAATTATGCACAACCCCAGTTATTTTTATTTTTCTATTTTTACTCATGAAAATACTATAAATTTTACGACCGAAGCCAGCACTCCTTTATAGCGAGACGTATAACAAACATTGTTTAAATCTTTGATTCAATCACTCAGTAACTAACCACTTTCAAAAATATTGAGCACAAATAAACACTTACATGAAAACAGCATCTTTTTCTACTACAAGAGCTGGTGTCCTAAATGGAAAAGAATAGACTCTGTTCATTAGATACTTTAAAAGCAAATCACAGTTCTTGTCTTCTTTAACTGACACATAGAAAAGTGAAGCACCATCTTTCAAGTAGTTAAGGATTATAGATCCTTCAGGGTCAAACAGTCTTATAGTTTTTAAAAGCTTTATATTAGATTTAAAATCTGATGTACACTGTTACAAATTGCACGCTTAGAAATGAAAACAAGTACCTTATTACCCCGCATCAGTCGGCATGCTGAGAAAAAAAGTTGACCAGCATGTCAGGAAATTCGAATTTTACGGCATGCCAGAGAATTCAAGGTTCATTTTGCAAAAAAAAAAAAAAATCCCCTTCCCCTCAGTTTCAACTGCAAAGCAAACCACTGAAAGGAAAAATAACAATAAATTCAAAATTAACCTCTTTTCAAAAACCAACCAATAAATTTAAGGTCGCCGAGACAAAGTAGTGAGTGTTTTTTTTTCACATACAGTTATCGTTTTTAGCTAGATTTTAAATGTATGTGTGTGAGCGTAGTCGATTTTTTAGCTATTGTCTGCACCAGCATCATTTTTTGAATCCGTATTCTGTGATTATCTGCAAAACTTGCTTATATGTGGTTACTGTGCCCCCAATTCCATGGAAAACAGGGAATTTACTGCAATGACAGTAAATTTTGTCACCAGAAGTACGGAAATTGAAGGTTGAAATGTTATCTGAATTCCCACGGTAGACTCGGAAAAGTTTCATTCCGAAACAAACAAGGTATAACCATTCACATCAAAGTCATGAGAACATCTAAGAACAAAATTCATACCTTTCTACATGAAGGAAAGAAATGGAAACTACTATGGCACGTAAATAATAAAGGATACAAAGTAAACAGAAGTTACGGATCGTCAGCTGAATGAAGTCGAAATGTTCTTCTTTGTAGTCATGTTCTTTTTCCAGCACAGACATATAGTCGGTTTTTGTGATTACAACAATAATGTCTAAGCCAAGATTTATCTTGATCTGCTGATTGTTTAAGGGATCCTTTTCCGTCCCAGGCGGTCGAATCGGCGAAGTGACATTGCTGATCTCAGCACCAGGTTCCAGGTACTCTTGAAATCGTTTTAAAACTAAAAAGAGAACACAGGATAAAATATAGATCAAACTTTTTGCATTCTTTAACCCAAATTGGTTTTTTAATAGTGTGACTATTTCAGATCAACATTCATTTTTTTTCTACACCAGCAATATAAAATTTTCAGGTATGTTAATGTATTTTTAAAAAATATCATTAAAAGGTCACATTTATAGTTATCTTTTTTTTTTCTTTTTAATCTATTTTACCAAATTTTATTTAGATAATAATCTTCTTCTTTTTCACTTCTTAAACTTCAGTTTCTCATATTTATAGTATTTCAATACAACAGGCACCAAAATAATAATCATAAAAATATTTATAAAGTTACATGAAAACTAATGCTAGTAGCAGAACAATGAAAAATAATTAATCCACTAAGCCAGATCATAACTTAATAGAAAGTTTAGAAAAACATTTTTTAAAAGAAAATAAAAAAGCAAGTATATACAGCTACAATATACAAAAACATTTTTTTTTAAACATGGACTTTTTATACATACACACACACACACACAAAAAGAAGGGGAAAATTTCCATACGCAACAATATCAAACAACTTAAAAACATTCTATTATCTGCCATGCATTTTGAAAACAGAAAAATTTCACAAAAAAAAAAAAAAAAAAATTAACTAATCATCATAATTAAGCACATTTGAATAAAATAATAAAATTTCAAAATAACCAAACTTCTATTAACCTCTATTTTTATGCTCTTGAAGGACGTCTTCAGGAAGACGCAACCTGTCTATGTGCTCTTCTAAAATTAAGGCCCAATTTTGAAGAGATTCAATAATATTCCACGGTTCCGTCATGGCAGCAGTCAGTATAACTGTAGTGTGGGGAACTGTCTCTTTGTTTAGTGCAAATTTCAGTAAATTTCGATGAAAACTGTCTCCATCTAATACCCAGACGCCCAATGTTGTATGATCTGGAAAGAAAAGAATGCCAAATTAACAATGCTGCTGCTCATAACAAGGATTGCAGATTTCTCCGATGCAAACTCTATAAGAAAATCAAACAAGTAATGTAGAACTCCAATAGTCTGAATGAGTTCAGGAACTGATCAATTTGGATGTGTAGAAATGCAGATGATGGGATGTAGGGAGAACTAGGATGATTCCTGATTTAAAAAATAGAACAATCCATTTTGTGAAAAAACTATTCAAGGCTAAATTTCGTGGAGTTACAAGTGAAACACACTAAGTCAAACTTATTAATTTTCAGATTTTTAGTTTATCTTACACGCAAAAATGAGCTGTTTCTACTGGTGAAACCCACTAAGTCATATCTTTATTATGCAATGCTATACTAGTGAAACACACTAAGTCGTATAATTAATGCTAATTATTAATGCCTACCATTATCATGCTGTTTTTTGACTTAGCGTGTTTCACTTGTAAATCCACGATATATTAGGCTGGATAAATACACTCGCAAGTCTAGTTCATCTAGCAGAAAAGATGATTTCTTTTTTTGGAAAAAAAAAAAAGAAAACTGAACACTTTAAAATCTCCAAGTATCTATGAATTCTGTTCATTCACTTTTTGTTTAATTTTTCTACATTTCTTAGTATTCTTATTTTAGTAGTTATAATGCTTAAAATTAATAAATACAGCAAAATCCAGTTACAATTCTGATACACAGCAAGATGTCTCTTTCAATGAAATGAATGTTCGATCCCATTTCAATTGCTATTACATTGCTTGAGTACTATTAATTCATGTTACAAGAAGCAAAATTTGCTTGAACATATCTACCACGGATGGCATAACCATGGAACATTTTTCTTGTGTAAAGTAGTTCTTAGATCTGGAATAAATAAATGTATGTGTTCTTATTGCCCAACTGATTTTTTTAGCAATTCTTAGGCTTGTAATTATGACAAGTTGACTTTAATATTTTAGAATTCAAAACAACATGATGATAGTCATAGTATTAATAGTTGACTATAATTTTTTATATCTCTCACCCTCCATCCACACATCACTTACTAGTCATCTCCCTCAAACATCTGAAATTAAAAAAATTAACTTACACCATACCTGAATATTAATTTTTTGCCAAAAAATAAATAAATAAATTCATAAATAAAAATCAATCATTTATTGCCAGTTTTTCTGGGAAAAAAAACAAAAAACTTCATGCCTTAAAACGTTAAAGTAAGAGTTTATATTTTATCTGTAAAAGATTTGTATTTTTTTTCTAAATCTGAAAAGTCTTAAAAAGCTTGGATAAGAGTAAAAATTAGAATAAAAAAATACATATTGGTGCAAACATCTTATCTAGGCATAAAACTCGGCACATATCCAGGGGTCTGGCCAGAGGAAATTCGGGTCCGTTAACGGACCCTTCACAAAAATACGATCAAGCAAAACGGACCGTTCACAAAATGCTGATCAAAAAAATGTACATTTCACACATTATTCATTCAAAAAGGAAATCTAAAATCAAAATAATGCATAGCATATTTCTGTGTAAAAGCCCATAACTTTTAGACCTTTTCTGAAGTTAAAGAAGGGAATTGGCACTTCCTGCCAGGCCCTGCGATGCTCGGGCAAGCAAAAAACCTTTAGTGTAAAATGTAGCACTTTTGTTGGTTTTTTCTTAAGAAATTAACAACTTAAAAAAGATAGTTGTTTTGCTTTAATGGTTCTGCTTGTTTGTTATATCATATGCAAATCAAAGTGGCTTGCTGCGATGTTGCTGTTATAGATTTCTCTGGAAGTGCAGAGTAAGGATTTTTCTCCCTGCTGTGGACTTAAACATAATAATAATAGCAATTATCAGCGGATTGCGGACAGGGGCGGACTGGCTCCCCCATGAGGGCGCCAACCCAAACCTCCAAAGGGCGCACTTCAAAATAGCACCCCCCCCCCACACCCACATTTTCTTCGGCAATTATCCGCAAGGGTCTCGTGTGTTTTTTTTTTTTTTTTTTTTTCACAGCAAAATTAAGTTTGGTATAATATAGGTTACAGAAGACTGCTTTGTCACACTACTATTCCTATATAGATTGTATGTGCTTCAAAATTTACAACACAAATGTGTAATCCTGTTCCTATTTTCATTATTTGTAACACTTTTTATACACAATACGATTAATTTTAAGCAAAACACAATTTTTATCTTCTTTTTATCACTTATTTTTAGAATTTTTTCGTTATCCACGATACCCGTGCCACCCAATTGCGCGGATAATTGGGAGTATACCGTAGTTAAATTATAAGTTAAACCTGCATAATAAATGGGGGTTTGGGGTCAAAATGTCGCGGCCGAAATGTCGCGGGCCAAAATGTCGCGGCCAAAATGTCGCGGGCCAAAATGTCGCCGAGCCAAAATGTCGCCGAGCCAAAATGTCGCGGGCTAAAATGTCGCCGGTCCAAAATGTCGCCGAGCCAAAATGTCGCGGGCTAAAATGCCGCGGGCCAAAATGTCGCCGGTCCAAAATGTCGCCTGGTCAAAATGCCGCCGGTCAAAAATGTCGCCGGGCCAGAATGTCGCCGGTCAAAAATGTCGCCGGGCCAAAATGTCGCCGGTCGAAAATGTCGCCGGGCCAAAATGTCGCCGGTCAAAAATGTCGCCGGTCCAGAATGTCGCCGGTCAAAAATGTCGCCGGTCAAAAATATATCCGTTCCAAAATGACGCTAAGTGACGCTTAATTATGTAGCTCAATTTTACTAATAAGCTTGTCACAATATGATAAATACACCTGTTTAGTAACTTTTTTTAAACGTAGCAGTTTAGAAAATTAGTTTAAGTTATTAACAAAAATGTAACTAAATTGATTTCTTCTAAAGCTTAAATTATTTCAGTACCAAAATAATGCCATAGTTTTTTCAGGACTGTACTTAGGGCCCAGGGACGCTAAATTTCTTCCTTTTTTAATACGCTTTTACTAGTTTCACATGTAGGTTTTTTTGTTTGTTCGTTTGTATGTATGTAACTCTGAGTCAAAAATAAAATTCACGTTCTTTACAAACGTATAAAAGTAATATGTTTAATACCATTATTATTACTAAAGGCTAAACTATATTGCATGTTGATGTATAATAAGTGCATTTGACATTAATTCTGAGTTCGGCATCGATCGTCCACAAAATGCATATTATAAGTGCATGTAAACTTAACGGATATTCAACAGTTTTCAAAATCTTCTTTTGAATTTGATTTATTCTAAAAGCGTATTTTTTAGTTTTTTTAAACTATATTTAGGATTATTTCTTTTTTTTCACACAAAGAAGTTAAACAATTAAATTTGCTGTAAAGGCTTTTTTTTTTGCAAAAACGGAATACCGTTTAATCACCGCGTAGCCGGCAATTTTCTTATAGAACATTTTCTTTAAGAGTTGTTTGGGGACGTTTAAAATCAAATTAGTTCATGGAATTATTGCTTTCTTTGTAACAACTGAGTGGTGGAAGGGGAGGTGAAATGTCAGGAGAAAAAATGGTATTATATTCAACTCCACATTTAAATACTGATTGTAACGAAGGTACAGAACCATGTCTGAGCTGATTAACCTCAGAAATGAATAAGCATCTGTCCCTTTAAGAGCATTCTACAAACAAAATTTTGTTTGAATACTTGCATTACTTCTTGATATACATCACTCACAAATAATGAAAAATAAAAAGTTAAATTGCTCTGCTTCCTCGATGATGTGGCGTATCTTCTGAAAACTTCGTATGGGCCAATTTTTTATTTGACTTCGTCTGAACCTTCTTCGGACATAGTAATCACGCTATGCTGAAAACGTTCCATTGCATTCTTGCATGTAAAAACTTGGAAGAACTAGCGGCAAAAACCAATCAGCACTGAATCACATATTGGTTGGTACATGTATGTACCAAATTTCATTCTAATTCACGCACTAAGTTTTGTGGTAGAGTCGCCCCCAAAAAATGGGTCACGCAGATACACACTTACACATTTTCCCTTAAAAAATAAACGATAAAATTGAATTCAGCACACGTCAGAAAGTGTAAATTCTTCCTAATTGACAATTTTTCACTGATCCAATATTTTCTTTTACACATTTTATGAAGAAGAAAATAAAAAGACCTCTATTATTTAAATAATATAGACTTGCTTTTGATCATGTAAGAAATTTTAACAGAAACCAAGTTTCAAACATTGTACATCTGTCTTATTCATTTCACTGTTCTTCAACTTCTTTTTTAACACACAAATTTTCCTTTCGATATCAATTAAACTTGGCTTGGGCTGCTAATCTATTCGTTTTTAAGTTGGTAGATAGCGAGTTACAGTGAAATAAGCAATTGTAAATAAATAACGTACGCTTGTTTGAAAACTATTTGTTTCTTGGAAAGGGCTCGAAACAGTTACAAGCCGAAAGGGTAAATTTTTTTTAGTATTTTCAAAAATTTTAGTCCATACTATCGTTAACGCACACGTTCATCAACAGCAATTAGCAATTTTTTGCTAATTCGGTGTAAAAAAGCCTTTTCATATATTTTAATTTTTGATACTAACTGTATCAATATCGGACCTTCTACATTTTTGTCTGACGACATTTTGGCCCGCGACATTTTTGACCGGCGACATTTTGGACACGCGACATTTTTGACCGGCGACATTTTGGACACACGACATTTTGGACCGGCGACATTTTGGCCCGCGACATTTTGGTCCTTCGACATTTTTACCCGCGACATTTTGGACCGCGACATTTGAGACCGGCGACATTTTGTCCAGCGACATTTTGGACCGCACCATTTTGGCCCGGCGACATTTTGGACTGGCGACATTTTGACCAGCGACATTTTGGCCCGGCGACATTTTGGACCGGCGACATTTTGGGCGTATACCATAAATGGGTGTGAATATTTGGGTGTGGGCGTGTATGCTTCTTATACAAATCCACTGTTTGCGTCGGATCTTTACCAAATTTCGTACTAAAGTCCTTAGCTGCTCAGAAATTCACATTGAAGATTTTCGGAACATCGGAACTCAAAAAAAATCCATAGAGGTCTAATTTAAATTTTGAGTCATACTGCCTGGTTAGCCAGTTTCGCAGGATTATATTGGGGAAATAACAACAATAAGTTTCCGTCGGATCTTTGCCAAATTTGTCACAAAGGTTCTTCAATACTCAGAAATTTCATATGGAGGAGGAGATAGGTGTTTAAAAAAATCCGATACGGTCTCCATTTAAATTTTGAAATAGCTATCCCTTCACTTTGACGTGAAATTGTACACAATTTTTTCTTTTATTTGAGCCTGATTGGTGAACATGCGTCTTTTGGAAAAACTTTTATTTGCACGGTAGACCGTGCAATGCCTGAGAAAACAGATAGTAATATACAATGACGATGTTTATTCCTCTCATTTCTCAATGAAAGTTATATTTTTTACGAGCGTGTTACATTCTGAAATGTTTTACTTACTCTCATGCAGGGTCTCCAATAAAGCGTAAATAATAATAAAAGCAAAATCTGGATAAAATCATCTTTATTAAATTGATTTAAGGCTAAAAAGATGAAATCCTTTAAAATAATATACCAATAAATAAAACTTTCTGTTCACAGTAATACATCTCGCTCTATTTTAAACGCGTTTAATTTCATTAAAAAATTAAAGTTACTTCTTTAGCTGCAATTTCTTTCTCCTCTGGTGCTTAACAAAAATTGCATTACTTATTTGTGATTTCTGTCTCAAACGCTTTTAAAAATTCTAGATTCTGTATTCTTAAACAAATTAAGAATCTGACCTAACTGTTATGAGTTAAATCCTCCAAAACCATTGCTAGTACTTTTCAGATAAGTCACGTGAATTCGGAAGTTTGAAAAAAAAAAATAATTTTCATAATTTGCGAGCCCTCCTCATTGTGTTAAAACCGATCTTGTAAAACAATAAAAGATCGTTATAATGCACACGATGGAATGTTAAAAAAAACCTGAATTTTCAGGAAGACTTTTACTGATTTTAACAGTAAATTTCCGTTTTCGTTTCAAAACAGAACTTTTCCTTGAAAAAACGGAACTATTCCGTGAATTACCAAGTTGGAGAAACAAAAAACGGAATTTACCCGGTTTTGTGGTTGAAATATAACCGAACGAGAGACTTAGACAGTCTGAAGAGACTTGGCGCGTGCGCAGAAACGAAAAGAGGACATCTGTGTCTCGTCGTTTGGACAGCTACTTTACAAAAAACATCACAGTCGAATGTTATTTAATCGTGTTCCTCAGGACGTTATTATGTGTGCCATTTTGTTTCAATTTGAAAATGCTTCGTCGAAGAGCGTTGACTATTGTTATAGCATTCGAAGAAGAATTATTCCAGGATTCTGCGTAGTTAATCAAATTGACTGGAAAAATAATTTGGATCTTTTCATGTGTTATTCGGTATCCAGCATTTCCTAGCTCAACATTTTTAAGAAGACTTCGTTTATCGCAATGGATAGAATCAAAATGGGCAACAAAAGGGCGTGTTAGTATATTTTAAAATCTACTCGCTCTATTGTTGCCTTTTTTGAGCAACAAAAATTGAAAATTTTTATTTAAGAGGTAAGAATTTTTATTTTTGTTACTGCCATTTTTATTTTAATCTGAGTCCAGACTTAACAGTTAGTTATTTCATGATGTAAACCAATCGTGCATTTTAGTAGTTGCATGTATAAACTTACTGGTGCTGAGGGTTAGTAAAATTTAGTGAAATGATTTTTGTAATTTTATATCAAGATTTAAAAGCTTAGTTTCAAAACTTAGTTTTTTTACTTTATGACTTTACTTCGTTAATGTGACGAAATTAATGTTGTCAAAACTACGAAAATGATTGTCAATTTGACGATACTAGGATAAAGAAATATTTCGCTACATTTGACGAAATTCATCCCCAAAAAATTACGAAATGTTCGCTCGGGGTATATTCTTGGAAGTGATTTCATCAAAAACAAAAAAAAATCGTTAATTTTGAGAGTGCATTTCTGAAAGTGTTGATCACTATGAACACCATAACGTAAATATATATGAAAATAGAGGAAATCAGTAACAATACAGGATTTTTTTTTAAGGAACCACGAATGTTTCAAATTCAGAAAGGAAAAAAAGAACTTTCGGAAGAACTTAATTTTTATTCAAACATAAGAGAAAATATTTTTAAAAGAATGCACCTTGTTAATACTTTTAATTTTTTGAAGTTATGCGCCTC